>SJYV01017028.1:78896-145527 GCA_006410875.1 Neotragus pygmaeus | reverse complement strand
AGCCTACCAGGCTCCTCCGTCCATGGGATTTTCCAGGCAAGAGTACTGGAGTGGGGTGCCACTGCCTTCTCCAACAATGGACTACTACTCAGGCATAAAAAAGAATGAACTAATGTCATCTGAAGGTATATACATGAACCTAGAGAATATGATGCTTAGTAACATAGGTCAGACAGAGAAGGACAAATATAATACGCTATCACATATACACAGGATGTAAAAAAATAACAATAATGAATGTATATACAGAAAAGAAACAGACTCACAGAAACAGAAAACAAACTTGTGGTTACCAAAAGTGCCTGTGTGCTCAGTCACTCAGTCGTGTCTGACTCTCTGCGACCCAAGCCTGCCAGGCTACTCTGTCCATGGCATTTTCCAGACAAGAATACTGGAGTGGGTTGCCATTTCCTTCTCCAGGGCATCTTCCCAAACCAGGGATTGAACCCGCATCTCCTGCACTGGCAGCTGGATTCTTTACCACTGCACCACCTGGGAAGCCTAAAGAGAGGACAGGGTGTGTGTGGGCGGCAAATTACAGACTAGCAGTATGGGACTAGCAGCTGCTGCTGCTAAGTCACTTCAGTCGTGTCCGACTCTGTGTGACCCCATAGATGGCAGCCAACCAGGCTCCCCCGTCTCTGGGATTCTCTAGGCAAGAACATTGGAGTGGGTTGCCATTTCCTTCTCCAATGCAAGAAAGTGAAAAGTGAAAGGGAAGTCACTCAATCGTGTCCGACTCTTCATGACCCCATGGACCGCAGCCTACCAGGCTCCCCTGTCCATGGGATTTTCCAGGCAAGAGTACTGGAGTGGGGTGCCATCGCCTTCTCTGGGACTAGCATCTATAAACTACTAAAGATAAAACAGATAAGCAGCAAAGATTTACTATACAGTGCCGGAAATAACATCCAATATCTTGTAATAACCAATAATGCAATAAAATAAAAAGGGCAGCCATCCAGAGGTCTCATTACGTCAGGAAAATGAAACAAAATCATGTAGATAGCTTGAGAACAGATGTAGACAATCAGTAATCAGTCTGGAGTTGACTGATGGGGTCAAGAAAGGGTAAAGAACAAAATAACTATTAAATTCAGTAAAAACAAACCTGAGTAAGAAAGAAAATTCCTACAGACTCAAGTGTTAGCTGAGCAACGATCTTTTGTTGGCTGAGCAACGATCTTGAGTGGGGAAATGGAAGGCATGTACCACATGCGTTTGGTGGGTGAAGTGGCAGGGTAAATTTCCCATAAAAGGCACACACTAATGCTCAAAGTGAAAAAATTCCAACGGATAAAGACCAGTGAGCACATAATTAATACATACACAAATAAACACAAAATGATCAGCTGCGTGGAAGGGCAATGTGACAGAAAGAATACTACTTTTAATAATAAATTTTATATCACTTGACTTTAAACTAAAAATAAGTACTGATTAATATGAAGGAAAAAAAATGTTAGCAAGATACACACAGAGAGAGTCCCTAGGGATGGGATTAAGTGATTTTTTTTTTCTTCTTTGTTATGTTTTGGTGTTTTTCTGCATTTTTCATTTTTAGTAACAAACATTTTATAATCATAGGTATCAAAGTATTACAGAATACAGAGGCATGAATACGAAAGAGCATTTTTCATTTGATTTATATGTAAGTTTAATAAAGAGCAATTTGGCTGAATTAACCCTCATTCTGACTTGGTACATAAAAATACATACCAAGGTTGTTTAAAATTCAGAGTATAAAACAATGCAAGCCTAAAAGAGGCCAATAATGTTTGCTTCCATTTAAAAGTCCTTTTTTTAATATCTGGCAATTATTTTATTTTTTAAAGCCTCAAAAATGTTAAGAAAACACTGTTGGTAATATGTGTTTACATTTTAGAACTATGAGAACTACTAAATTACTTCAACACTTGCCTTATAATATATAAAACTCTTAATACTCAATTCTTTTTCCTTTAAGCTTCTCACCCATTACCTCACCAGGCTAAAAGATAATTCATTTTCTTCAAACTCAGCAGGTATGGCCCTACAAGACCCAACTAGATAAAACCAAGAGTTTATTTTTATCAATAAATTCTTCTGTCCTGCTCAACTCATTCTTCTTTCTTCTCTCCATGCTAGAGACCCAAAGTACCCTGTTTCAGACTGATGGAAAGAGTCCTAATCTTAGCAGAATTACCTTCCCAGAATTTGACATCTGCCTGGTTCTTGTCTAGTTCTAATAATGGCTACAGGCTGCATGCAAGTCACCTAAGAATATCAAACTCAAGCTGAAAATAAGCTAGTAACTATGGCTATGTTATTAATAATGTGCACATGATGGCCACTTTAAGTAATGAAGAGGAAACTAGAGCTACAAACAGATATTGCACTCAAAATATAACTTTAAATTTTCTATAAATACATTCCATATTTAATCCCAGATTTGATCACAAACTGTTCCTTATAGGAAAGTCTATGCCATCCATCACCTTCTACTATTAAGAGAGTATATACTTTGAACTAGTCAAATTACGAAAAATTAGCCTAAAGAAAAGGTACGCAGATTAAGCAGCATATTATAAGAATATTTTTTAAAAGTATTTGTATCATTATACTGCCCCACTGGTTTTACATTTATGCTACAAAAGACTAAGACTGCTAAGGTTAAACAAGTCACAGCAAGAAAACTTTCCTCATGCAGATTAAAAATTGTCATACAACACCATCCCTCCTCGGGGTATTCTCAAGACTTCTATCAGTGACCTCTGTTCCAGAGCCATTCTGATCAGCTGTAGCTGACAAGCCACAGGCTTCCAGAAGCCCATCACAAAGTAGCTGCTTCTCTAGTTTTCCTGCCTGCCCTAGTTCCTCCCCCAAAACTTGTTCAACAGTTGCCGAAGCAGCACAGCAGAAAAGCTCTAAACACATCATTTCCAAAGTGAGTTCCACGGCCCACTGTTGTCTCCCAAAGTAACAGGTGGTCAAATATTTATAAAATAATGGGTTAAGGAGACATTACCTTAAGAATTCTTGCAGTTTTCAAGATATGAAAGCATATCCTTAATCTCCTTGAGTAATATTTGGCCATGGCAAATGGTTTTACACAAAAGCATCAGGTAAGTACTGTTATTCCTACACTTTGGAAACAATTTGCTTTACCAGGAAGCTTTATTGAAGCCAACCAAATCTTAGAATAAGCCTATACCTGAGGAAACATATCACCTTCAAATTAACAGGTTCACTGATTCTTAAAAGTTGAAGAAAATCAATAATGTACCAAATTTGGAATGCTTTCTAAATCACAAAATATCCACTCCATTTTTTAGTTAACTTACAGAAATTTTTCACCAGAGCTGCTCATCCACTGAATGACTGTAACTACTGGAGCTAATTCTGCCTCCAGATTAATGTTAACTTAAAAAAATCAAATTAATTCCCGATGCACACAAATGCCCTTCAAATCTAACATAACAATTCAAAATTCACCATTGCATATTTATATGGCACTTTAATTTCACAAAGTTGTTTCCGCCTACATTCTTTCATTTATGCTTCATCAGAAATGAATATTATCATACTGCAAAGACTAGGGATTAGGTAGCTATCATAATTGCAGTTCAATGATTTGCCAATGCCACAAAACTATTTTTTGGTCTTCCAAATCTAAATGTAGCCACACCTTCAATTAATCAATAGCTAGGATGTGTATCAATCCTACAATTCTCAGAACAATGTTCTTGAATGCTTTAAGTCACTCAGTGTCAGTTATACACCATAAATTTAGTGACACATTCTTACATATTATAAGCGCTGTGCTGTCTTTTCACATATATATATTCATTCATCAAATAACTATTGTGCCTATTTTATAATGAAAAGGTTACCAACTTTCTCAGACACCAAATGATAAAACGGCAGAACTAGGATTCAAATCTAGGATTTTTAGCTCCATATTAAGAGCTCTCTCTCCTCAAAATACCATTACTTGAAACCCAGGGATTCCTCTAAGAATCATCTGGCCTCTATATTCTTAAATAAAATTATCAAGTACTGCCAATCCTCTTGCAGTACTCTCCTGTAGCGACCCATTTAATCATGTTAAAACTCCCCCTGCCCTGATGACTGCAGGAAGCCTGTCTATATTGAGCTCATCCAATCTATCAGTTCTCTACACCCTAATCTCACCCTAAACTACTTTGTGGAATCACATGACCTGGGTTTGACTCTTGGCTCTATCACTTCGTAGTTCTGTGACCCTGGACAGGCAACTTGATCGAACTGACCCCGAATCTCCTTGTCTGTAAGATGGGACTATTACTACCTGTCACACAGCACAGGTAAATGAGATGATCCATGTTGTTTATGTACTATACGCGTAAACTGGTGTCTGAGAAAGTTGGTAACCTTTTCATTGTAAAATAGGCACAATAGTTATTTGATGAATGAATATATATGTGAAGAGACATAGAACAGCGCTTATAGTACGTAAGTACTATAAAGTTGTAAGACACTAGGAAGCACTTTAAATATTTGCTATTATTTCATCTTGAAATATTTTTCACTTAATACTTGTAAAGAAGAAAACACGCAGTTAATGCTATAATATGAATCTCTGGGTCAACCAGTATTATTCATCCCTAAAGATGAATCGATACTAGTAAAGAAGGATCAAATAAAATGTTCATCTCCTCTGGGAGATCCTATTTGGATCATTTACATCTCTTAATGATCCAAATAGGTTGCAAGAGCAAAACACAAAGAATAATGGGTGAAAAATAAGTGACACAGCAAAGGAAATAAAGGTTTCATAGGCATATATATCCCATCTTCAAATCCTAACTCTTGCCACTTAGGAGATACGTTACTCTGGCAAGTTATTTCACCTCCCTGGAATACATTTCCTTAGTAACTATTAACAAGCACCAACTTTTCTGAAAATTAAATGAGACTGCATTTGTAAAATACTAGGCACTTTTAAATATGAAACAAATGCTGGTTCCCATCTCTTGTTTCAACAGCTTAGGCTATAATTAGAGCTTAGAAGCAGGATAGTGGCAATAAAAATGGGAAAGTGATATCAGTGACCACAGAACACACACAGATTTTGTGAATATAAGAAAAACAATTATGAAGTGAGTTTTAAAAACTACTCTGTCAGATGTGATCATGTGCAGTGAGTACAGCAGCATATCTGGGCTTGGTTTCAGTATGGCACAGTGGCAGCATCAACACCTCGGGGCTTTCTGTTTGAGAGCAACCGCACAACCAAGGGAATCTGGTGGTCAGTCACTGACAGGAGGGACTTCCCTTGTGGTCCAGTGACTGAGAATCTGCCTGCCAATGCAGAAGACTTGGGCTGGATCCTTGGTCCAGGAGAATCCCACATGCCTCCGAGAGCAACTAAGCCCCAGCACCAACCTACTGAGCCCACATGCCCGAGAGCCTGTGCCCTGCAACAGAAGAACCCACTGCAGTGACAAGATCACACACCGCAACTGAAGAGTAGCCCCGCAACCTGTTGCAACGAGAGTAAACCCATGCACAGCAATGAGGATCCATTGCAGATAAAAATAAATTAAAAAAAATAATAATAATAAAAAAGCAGACACAAGAAGAGGTATAACATTAGATCTTGATTCTGTTTACAGGCAGGGATTTACTGTTTATACATGACTTTGTTTGTTCTGTTGTTTTTAGACATTTCGTAAAAAAAAAAAAGTTACAGCAAAAAAAAAAAGAAGAGGTATAAAGATGGAGATAAATAACTTCAATTCTCAACAAAGCCTTAAAAGAAGAGGTATAAAGATGGAGATAAATAACTTCAATTCTCAAGAAAGCCTTGTCAGGACCAGTGGACAAATTGCTGTCCCTTTTTATTGAACCTTTTATTTCCTTCTGACTTTAAGATATAGATCCTAATCTTCACCCAATATTTAAATTCAAATTCAAATAGTTCAGTGGTAAAGAATCTACCTGCAAATGCAGGAGACAAGGGTTCAATCCCTAGTTCGGGAAGATTCCCTGGAGGAGGAAACCCAGTGCAGTATTCTTGGCTGGAGAATCCCAAAGATAGAGGAGCCTGGCTGGTTACAGTCCATGGGGTTGCAGAGTGGGACACAATTTAAGCAACTAAGCATGCATGCACACAGTGCATATTTAAAATACCAAATAGAACAGTTTCTATGACCTAAGAGTCAAAGAGGTTACCTTCAAATAACCCTATGAGACAGACCAAACATAAAATTTTACAATAGTGTCTACTAGTATTCTGGCCAAAGTTTCACTAATACTGAATCAACTGAATTAATAGTTTATTGACTGCAGGATTTAACTATACAGAGCTAACAGCGTGGATTCAACACTAGGTTAGGCTGATTCAATATGACTGATACTTTGACAACAACAGTAGTAGACACAGTATAAAATCTTCGAATAGCCAAAAAATGGTCTACGCATATCAAAACATGGATCTGATATTTTCCAAGAGGGCTCAAAAGGAAAAAAGATGGTCAAAAACAAGCTTCCAGGTTCAATATTACAAAAATGAAATGCTTTAAAAATCATAGATAAGTGCTGCATTATTCTCTGTATTTGTGCTTTTTAGATTTTTCAAAATAGAAAAAAAAGGCACTTCAGCATTATAGTAATCATAATTGAAGAGGGTCCCCGTCATTTCTAATCAGTCTAATAAAATGAACATCTGGCTTCCTCAAGTTGATCTTTTTTAAAAAAAAAAAAAGAGAGAGAGAGAGAGAGAGAGAAAGAAAAGTGCCTCAAGATACCTTTCTCTTATCTAGTTTCTTTGCTTGGATGTATTATTGTCAAACATTATTAGTTTTTTCTACTCCACTATACTGTTCAAGAAGGCAAAATTCTCCCCCATTTATCTAGGAGCCATAGCCCGGTGCCTTGTAACATTGAGGTATTCATTTTTAAACTAAGCTCCTTAAAGGCCATAAAATATTACCTATGAATGAGGTTTAAAAAACTAAGGTATGTTTATATTCTAATAATGTAGCTCAGAGTTTCCACACATCAAGAATGTACAATACCAAAAAGGAATATTTGATCTCCAATTGTGGTCATAACCACCTCATAACAAGCAGTTATGTTTCTGGTTAAAGGAGAAAAACCAACTTGCTGTCCTACTCTGACATTAGAAAATAAGCAGCAAACACTGCAAAGATAAAGATGCTGCTAAGTCGCTTCAGCCGTGTCCGACTCTGTGCGACCCCATAGACGGCAGCCCATCAGGCTCCCCCATCCCTGGGATTCTCCAGGAAAGAACACTGGAGTGGGCTGCCATTTCCTTCTCCAATGTATGAAAGCAAAAGGTGAAAGTGAAGTCGCTCAGTCGTGTCTGACTCTTCGCAACGCCATGGACTGCAGCCTTCCAGGCTCCTCAGTCCATGGGATTTTCATACAGACACTAAAATATGACAATTTACTAATAAGGCGGTAGCATTCCTTATCCATCTCCATAAAACCAAATGTGGTAAATCAATTATTAGACAGTTATGTACAGATACAGGTACAGTAATAAATCTAAAACTGCCTTGGATGCACCCAGATTGAAAACCTGACAAACCAAAGGCAATTTTCTTGAATTAAAAAACCTTTCCGGTAAACTTACTTGCTAATTTGGCCTGTAATCCGGAAGGTCCAGGTTTGGATGCCTCTGACTTAGAAGACCCTGGAAGAGACAGTTTTGTTTTAGGAAGGCTAACTTTAGGGCTGAAGCGAGCAGCCCAATCGAATTTTGAAGAGCCACCAGTTTTACTCTGTTCCTTTTCCCTGCTGCTTCTTCTGGGGCTGGGACTGGATGCTGAGCGGGAACGCCTGGCCTTGTTCTGGTCTTTTCCTTGTTTCACCCTGGCACCTGGTGGAACAGCAGAGGAGGCCGAAGCGATGGCAGAGGAAGAGGAGGAGGTCGAGGCAGCGGACGACGAGTCGGTGATGGTGCTACACCCAGCTTTGGCTGAGGCGGCTGATTTTGAAGCCAGCTTGGTAGGTTTTGCAGATCTCTCTTCGGCACCAGTGGCTTCAGACACAGAAGCACTCTTTATACAAGAACTCTCTGTCCTCTTTCTTTTCTGACTCCGTGAACCAGCAGTGGCCCCACTCTTTCTGGTATGAGCCTTGCTCGTGGATGGAGATGGTGCAGATTTCAGTTGTGGCTCCTGGTCTAAGTGTCTCTTCTTTGACTTACTATGTGGCTTACTCGTTTCCGAGGGAGATTCAGTATGCTGAAGTGCTTTGGGTTTTTTGGCAGAGCTAGGAGAATTGGTCCTGTTGTAGTCTGGACTAGCACTGCGTTTCACTCCTCGAGAATTGTCTTTCTTAGGCACCTGCCCCGTTTTCTGCTTTTCTGAAGTATTGGCTCTGTCTGGATCCTCTGGTTGTGGGACTATGACAACAGATGACGAACTGCAGCTTCTAAGAGGTCAGATAAGAGAAGAGTTAGTATCAGCCCGTCATCATAAAACCTGTCCTAATACACTTACATTAATTTCTCAAGTCCATGGAAATAAGAGTTTTTTTAAGTGCTAACATATTCCTGGTAAGTCCAGTAACTAAACAAACACAGACTTGCAAATGGTTCAACATTGCAAAAAAATAAAGGGGAGGGGCAGACAGGGAGATACTTTAGAGGGTAAAATATTAAAAGCTCAGGTTCATTCTTTAGCCCAAAGATGACTAACACCAATACTGATCACAACACAAAAATTAGGATTACCAAAAAAAAAAAAGGATGCTTTTTCAGTAGTTCAGAACCAGTTTAAACTAAAATCTTGATACTGTTTACAAGTGCAACTTCTTTGTTACAGCTTAAAGTAAATAAGCATTATCATACACATTTATAAAATGAAGGTTAAAAAGTTTTTTTACTGTGGTGTCAAATATTTAGTTTTATTCTTTTCTAAAGACTCCTATCAGTTAGATCTTAAATCACTGACAATTAAAAAAAAAAAAAAAAACAAAGAAAAATGGATTTTAAAATGGCACTGCAGATGCCTGTAATGGTTTGTCAAGCAAAAGGAGAAACTCAGGCAAAGGGAGAAACCTGCAGGTCTCTGATCAAGTAGAATAAAAGCACTGCCTAGGGGATGTTGCATTGACATCACTGCAGAGGTGATACACCATTCCTCCTAAAAGTTACACCCACAGAATGACGAAAACACATATCACAACATTTTGGCATAACCTGGTAAGTTTTAATATTAGGCAATGTTTCAAATGCAAATAATTCTGCCTTGAAAAATGGATAAGCAATGTGAAGTTTTACCTTTTAGAAAGGTGTCCCCTTGACAGTTCAGAAGTAGTATTAGACTGCACTTTGGGTGCCTTAGAATTAGATTTTCTACTCTCAGGAGGGCTATATCCCTTATGTTTTGCCTGCCCTAAATGTGACCTGTCAGCAGAAAACCAAAACAGAAATCTATCAGGAAAAGGAGATGCAAATACAACACTGAAAGTGAAATATTTTTTCATCCAAAAAAAAAAAAAAAACCTCCCAATTCATTATTGATCCTATCCTTTTCCCAAATATTTCTATAATCAATTATTCTATCAAATAATCTGGCCAAAGAAATTACCTTTTAGAACGAATCCCCTTAATACCCAAGAGTTAAGATTTTTTATAACCAGTTGCTTAATATCATATAGCAATGTTACAGCTGCTTAAGCAATAATGAATTTTCAGCAATTAAGATACTCAAATATGTCCAATTTTTGCAAAACACAAATCTAAACACTCCTTTAATAGACAATGTAACTATAATAGCTTAAAGGGTTTACAGAAAATGCAATTTGTGATCCCTACAATGATACTGATCACCGATTTGTACATTGTAATTCAGGTTCACACAATAAAAGCAGAAGCGGATAGAGTCAATTCTCAAACTGATTTTACACAGAAAATCATTAAAAGCACTAAAAACAGTTAACAAGCTTACATGAAATCAATGTTGATATTTACTAACGATTTAAAGCACTAACTAGTAGAAAGTACACCAAAACCAAGTCCTAGATAAAGAGATACAGAATTTGCCACAAAATATTCCAAAGACATCCATAACAATTGTACCATTGATACATGGTTGGATTATATTTATAGTAATTCAAATCCTGACGCTGCACTGTTTTAAGAGCAAGTTTGAGGGATATGAAGAAACTTTTCCGTTGTTAAGATTTGTTAACCTCTGGCAAAGGTCACATGAGATTTACACAAGCAAAAGAAGCATGCATGAATATATACCCTTGAAAAGCTGATGTTTCAGAGGAGAAATATTAAGGTTAATAGATTCAACTTATGTAATTCATGGCCAACATCCACCCTTCATGTAAATAACATAAAAGAGCATATTCTAATGAGAGCAACAAAGTTTCCTTAATACTAAAGCTGTTTATTTTGTTTAAAATTTTTTTTTCAAGTCTTTCATTTTGAACATGATCTCAAAGGAATTAGAAATAAGTCACCGAACACTTCATATGACAACTCCATCTAAATGTACCAGGATGCCATACAGTTCTCAATGTATCATGTATGTTCCATCATCTCTTCAAAAAGTTGACCTAAGGTTTCTAGTCTCAGTGTCTTTGTTGTCTTTCATTTTTGAAGAACTCAATACTGGATTCTTGAAAGAAGATATGACATTAGCTTCTCAGTGAATATTTCTCAGGTTCATACTATTCTTTTCTTTTTTAAGGTTCTAATCCATAACACAATAGTATTCTCTAAACATTTAACTGGATCAACTACTAAAAAACTACAGTAACCTATAGGCTTTCATGTATCTTAGTCTTTGATGATTTTTTCTTCCAGGGTATATGTTATATTTTCTGAGTGCATCCAAGCTGAACCTTGCAGAATTTTATATATTGTAATTTAGTCTTTATTTTTCCTATATATTCTTACACTGGCAGACTGCTATTTTGCTTTATCCCATGAGTTTATCAAGAGATTTAGTTTCCAAAAGCTGCTTTTGTTTTTGTTTCATTTCTAGTTTCAGATATGAGAGTTCTAATAGTTTAGCCACCTGATGTGAAGAATCAACTCACTGAAGAAAAGACCCTGAGGCTGGCAAAGTTTGAGGGAAGGAGGAGGAGGAGACAACAAAGGATGAGACGATTGGATGGCATCACCAACTCAATGGACACCAGTTTGAGCAAACTCCAGGAAATAGTGAAAGACAGGGAAGCCTGGCTTGCTCAGTTTATGGGGTCCCAAACAAACAGTTATGACTTAGCAACTGAACAACAACTCCTTTTTAAAGGAGTAAGATTGAGCAAATTCTCAAATCACTTCATAGTTACTTTTTAAAAAGGAAAGTAAAATATTGTTTTCAGGTATACAATTTACTATCCATGGAATACAATTTACTATCCATGGAATAATATTTATAAATTATGTCATTCAGGTTCTCTACATTCTTATTTTTTTTTAAGTTTGCTGTAATCTTTTAAATGAATCGCAATTTCTAATTCATTTCATAGTAAAATTTAAATATTCCTTGAAAATTTTAAGATCATATTAAAAGAAAATCTTATCAGTTCAAAGCTAGACAACTTTGTGATAATGTTCAAGTAGTTAAGTATTTAAATGTCAATCCCAGAAAGAAAAAAAAAAAAGACATAATATATTTCTAAGTATCAGTAAGTCTCTCTATCAACAGAAATTGACCGACATTAACCTACGCTGATCACACAGTAGAGGTAGCAGTCTTCCTTGCCTCCACCCAAATAAATATTTTGATTATAGCCACACAAACCCACTTCTGCAGTTTTCACGTCCTTATTCATCACCTTCAAGGAACTAAAGAACACAGCAGGTAGTCTCAATGTTTATGAAAGAGGAAGGGGAGAGAAGGGAGGGGAGGAGAAAAAGAAAGAAAATGATATCCAATCATTCAAGAAANAAAAAAAAAAAAAAACCTCCCAATTCATTATTGATCCTATCCTTTTCCCAAATATTTCTATAATCAATTATTCTATCAAATAATCTGGCCAAAGAAATTACCTTTTAGAACGAATCCCCTTAATACCCAAGAGTTAAGATTTTTTATAACCAGTTGCTTAATATCATATAGCAATGTTACAGCTGCTTAAGCAATAATGAATTTTCAGCAATTAAGATACTCAAATATGTCCAATTTTTGCAAAACACAAATCTAAACACTCCTTTAATAGACAATGTAACTATAATAGCTTAAAGGGTTTACAGAAAATGCAATTTGTGATCCCTACAATGATACTGATCACCGATTTGTACATTGTAATTCAGGTTCACACAATAAAAGCAGAAGCGGATAGAGTCAATTCTCAAACTGATTTTACACAGAAAATCATTAAAAGCACTAAAAACAGTTAACAAGCTTACATGAAATCAATGTTGATATTTACTAACGATTTAAAGCACTAACTAGTAGAAAGTACACCAAAACCAAGTCCTAGATAAAGAGATACAGAATTTGCCACAAAATATTCCAAAGACATCCATAACAATTGTACCATTGATACATGGTTGGATTATATTTATAGTAATTCAAATCCTGACGCTGCACTGTTTTAAGAGCAAGTTTGAGGGATATGAAGAAACTTTTCCGTTGTTAAGATTTGTTAACCTCTGGCAAAGGTCACATGAGATTTACACAAGCAAAAGAAGCATGCATGAATATATACCCTTGAAAAGCTGATGTTTCAGAGGAGAAATATTAAGGTTAATAGATTCAACTTATGTAATTCATGGCCAACATCCACCCTTCATGTAAATAACATAAAAGAGCATATTCTAATGAGAGCAACAAAGTTTCCTTAATACTAAAGCTGTTTATTTTGTTTAAAATTTTTTTTTCAAGTCTTTCATTTTGAACATGATCTCAAAGGAATTAGAAATAAGTCACCGAACACTTCATATGACAACTCCATCTAAATGTACCAGGATGCCATACAGTTCTCAATGTATCATGTATGTTCCATCATCTCTTCAAAAAGTTGACCTAAGGTTTCTAGTCTCAGTGTCTTTGTTGTCTTTCATTTTTGAAGAACTCAATACTGGATTCTTGAAAGAAGATATGACATTAGCTTCTCAGTGAATATTTCTCAGGTTCATACTATTCTTTTCTTTTTTAAGGTTCTAATCCATAACACAATAGTATTCTCTAAACATTTAACTGGATCAACTACTAAAAAACTACAGTAACCTATAGGCTTTCATGTATCTTAGTCTTTGATGATTTTTTCTTCCAGGGTATATGTTATATTTTCTGAGTGCATCCAAGCTGAACCTTGCAGAATTTTATATATTGTAATTTAGTCTTTATTTTTCCTATATATTCTTACACTGGCAGACTGCTATTTTGCTTTATCCCATGAGTTTATCAAGAGATTTAGTTTCCAAAAGCTGCTTTTGTTTTTGTTTCATTTCTAGTTTCAGATATGAGAGTTCTAATAGTTTAGCCACCTGATGTGAAGAATCAACTCACTGAAGAAAAGACCCTGAGGCTGGCAAAGTTTGAGGGAAGGAGGAGGAGGAGACAACAAAGGATGAGACGATTGGATGGCATCACCAACTCAATGGACACCAGTTTGAGCAAACTCCAGGAAATAGTGAAAGACAGGGAAGCCTGGCTTGCTCAGTTTATGGGGTCCCAAACAAACAGTTATGACTTAGCAACTGAACAACAACTCCTTTTTAAAGGAGTAAGATTGAGCAAATTCTCAAATCACTTCATAGTTACTTTTTAAAAAGGAAAGTAAAATATTGTTTTCAGGTATACAATTTACTATCCATGGAATACAATTTACTATCCATGGAATAATATTTATAAATTATGTCATTCAGGTTCTCTACATTCTTATTTTTTTTTAAGTTTGCTGTAATCTTTTAAATGAATCGCAATTTCTAATTCATTTCATAGTAAAATTTAAATATTCCTTGAAAATTTTAAGATCATATTAAAAGAAAATCTTATCAGTTCAAAGCTAGACAACTTTGTGATAATGTTCAAGTAGTTAAGTATTTAAATGTCAATCCCAGAAAGAAAAAAAAAAAAGACATAATATATTTCTAAGTATCAGTAAGTCTCTCTATCAACAGAAATTGACCGACATTAACCTACGCTGATCACACAGTAGAGGTAGCAGTCTTCCTTGCCTCCACCCAAATAAATCGTTCTCTGGTTTTAAAACATCCTGAAACTTATAGCCACACAAACCCACTTCTGCAGTTTTCACGTCCTTATTCATCACCTTCAAGGAACTAAAGAACACAGCAGGTAGTCTCAATGTTTATGAAAGAGGAAGGGGAGAGAAGGGAGGGGAGGAGAAAAAGAAAGAAAATGATGTCCAATCATTCAAGAAAGTGAGGCTCACAAAACTGGCTTCAATCCCATACTGATCTGATTGGATTAATAACTTTTCTAAAATTATTTTAGGTGTGATATTCTCACTGAGGCCTGGTGAAAAAAATATTTTTAAATATTACAAAATAGTGATCTTTATGTCCTTCTGACCATTCTTTGGTGGTGGTGGTTCAGCTGCTCGATTGTGTCCCGATTCATGCGACCCCATGAACAAAAGCCTGCCAGACTTCCCAGGGAGGAATACTGGAGTGGGCTGCCTATCCTCCAGACTCAGGGATCAAACCCTCATCTCCTGCAATGCAGGCAGATTCTTTACTGCTGAGCCACCAGGGAAGACCCTCTGACAATTGTTCAGCACAGTCTAATACATTTTCTGTAAAAGGTAGTAGATACTTCCAGTTTTGTGGTGGTACGTGTCACAGAAGCAGGTATAAATAACACATAAACAAATGGGCACAGCTATGTTCTAACCAAATATTTATTTACAAAAGCAGGCAGTAGGCTGGATCTGGCCCGTGGCTTACCACAAGAGGAGTAGGCAACCAGATGGTTATCATAAGTAACAATGTGTGCCCTCCCAAAGTGTGACTCTATTTTACTATGCCCATTTATAAATTGTTAATGCTCGGACACTGTAAAGAAATCTCCACAAAATAATGCCCAATTAGAACAGCCGATGAGAATATAACAGCATTCAGTGCTGAAGGAGTCTTGATGCCTGTTAGCTCATTTTACCAACTCCCTTATTTATCAAACTTTATGTTTAATATTAATTTTTATTGAAAAGCATGATCTCTTTAAGATCTGTAAAATTTATACCTACTATAAATCAAATTTGCAAGATAGTAAAATTCAGGACAAACTGTTAAGCAGCACTAGAATGCGTCCATTTAGGGAATTAGAATCCAAGATGGTTGGGTGGATGGGTGTGGGGACTGAAGCTTCTCAAGCTATGGATGATACTGGGGAAAAAAAACCCCCTCATGCTCTGCAACACCACCCACTAAAACTAACTAATAGTGAAAATATGATTAGAAACACAGCATTCAAATCTATGTCATTATTTTGCAGTTACAGTCCTAACAAAAACATCAATTTAAAGATTAAATTTCCACTAACATTTGCACCAATAATCACAGATGGTCCACTCATTAGAATCTTATTTTTGTACTTTCTCTTTTAAGGTATTTTCTTTTAGGACCAGCTTTGACAAAATTAAAAATTATAATTCTGGGGAAGACTTCCTTTTTCTCATTTTCCTTCTTTATAAATATAGGAGAGTAAATAAATGGTTTTGAGCTTCCTGAGAGTGTTAAACAGTGCAAAGTGTGGTGGTTCTGGAAACCACTGAATAGCTATTTCTTGCACTAAATGATTTCTTTAACTCATTTCTGCACGATTTCCATGTATTTTATAAGAGGGACATATATTTCCAAATCTTACTCTTTTAATTGAAATGTCTGTCCCAACTGCAGTGCATATATTAACACTACAGAAAAAACTGCCTCTGAACCAACACGATTTCCACAGCATACTGAAATTATTTCCAAGTGGATGTGGGCCAATTCAGGTTAAAGAAATCTATGCTGCAAAAGAGCATGCTATTATCAGCTCTTGGTTGTGTGCTTTCAAGATTAACTTGAAACCAACTTTCAAATGCCTCGTGGTGACTTTCAGGACAAACTCTAGTGATCTGTCTCTTCTAGAAACTTTACTTTTACTATGCTTTAGTAAAATCTTTGGTATCCTGAAAGATTAGAAACCAACTCTGTTTCATAAGACATCTAAAAGAGGCCAAAACCTGGTAGCAAAGAGCACATTCCTAATCTAATTGGAGGCAAAATGAGAAAAGCGGTTAATTACAAGCAGCTAGTTAATTCCTTGTATTACAGGTCTCAGATTTTGTTTGAAATTATTATCTGTGCCAGTATATGGGTTACCAAACAGAAATGACTGGGTATATAATTACACCTCCAAATGTATGTATGTCCATACAGACACAGACATTTTTATGCCTTTACGTTTTACATGCACACTTATAACATTTAGTTTTATCTTCTATAAATTAAATGCTAATAATGCTATAAAATGCATGTTATAAATAAGCCTCTGATTTTCAATAATCAAGATGGAAAGTTCATTCAAAACACTTTAAAAACTCAACTAATGTCTCCTGTAAAATATACTAGTTTCTATTTCAGTCACAAAACAGAAGTTAAGTAGTCTGACCAATGTTCCTATGTTGAGTTACGGCAAAATGCTGTCTCCAAAAATTCTCTAATATAGAACTCCTTATTTATCTTACAAAACAGGGTCTTTAAAAAAGAAAGGAAAAAAAAAATGTGGTTCCTCCTCTAGGGAGTATTTTCAAAACATTTTGGGGAACAGTGCTGCTATTGGCATTTTTAGCAGTTAAGCACCAGAGGTAGAAGATATCATGACCTAAGGGAAAAATGGGCTTATAATTAATTTCTCAGCTGAGATTTGTTTTGCATGGTCCTCCAAATACTTAGTAATTCCCTGATGGCTTAGATGGTAAAGCGTCTGCCTACAATGCGGGAGACCCGGGTTCAGTCCCTGGGTTGGGAAGATCCCCTGGAGAAGGAAATGACAACCCACTCCAGTATTCTTGCCTGGAAAATCCCATGGATGGAGAAGCCTGGTAGGCTACAGTCCACGGGGTCACAAAGAGTCTGACACGACTGAGCAACTTTACTTACTACATACTTAAAGCTTTCCAAGAATGAATGGGAATCAACAAGATTGTATTTTCTTTTTTTGCAGCTTTATCAAGAGCCATGCATCAGTTTGGAAAAATAAAATGCTGCTTACAGCGCTTAAGTCTGTTGTTGCAGTTGTCACATTCAACAAATAAAAACACAGATGCAAGCATCTGAATATAGTGTCATCGTGCATCAAGTACCCAAGCATTTACTTACTGAGATAATACTTTGTTATCAACTATTTTCCTTCTACTTGTTTATTTTTACCTTTGTAAAATGCTCATACATTATATCAATGTTTCTAAACTGTGCAGGCAAGCATTTTATATACTTCCTAATTCAAGATACTAGAGGGGCATCAAAGTAAAGATATTTACATTATATGATACACACTATACAGTCGGACTGACTGCTTTGATCTCCTTGTAGTCCAAGGGACTCTCAAGAGCTTCTCCAATACAACCAAACCAGTCAATCCTAAAGGAAATCAACCCTGATATTCACTGGAAGGGCTGATGCTGATGCTCCAGTACTTTGGCCACCGTATGTCAAGAGCCGACTCACTAGAAAAGACCCTGACGTTGGGAAAAATTGCAGGAGGAGAAGGGGACAACAGAGGATGAGATGGCTGGATGGCATTGCCAACTCAATAGACATAATTAGGTAAACTCCAGGAGTTGGTGATGGACAGCGACGCCTGGCATGTTGCAGTTCATGGGGTTGCAAAGTGTCAGACACAACTGCATGTGCTAAGTTGCTTCAGTCATGTCTGACTCTTTGTGACCCCATGGACTGTAGTCTGCCGGGCTCCTCTGTCCCTGGGATTTTCCAGGCGAGAATACTGCAGAGGGTTCGCCACGGCTTGCTCTAGTCTTTCACATATGACATTATAACTTGCTGTTCAATTACTGAAGAAACATTTGTATATATTTTTTTAGTCACATTGATAACTCTTCTAGAAAAAGCGTTCTTCTCTTCTTGGAAAGCATTCTGAGACTGAGAAAGCATTTGCCAAAAGTGGTGAGGGACATCAGATTCCTTCAATACTGAGGGACAGGAGAATCAAGAGTAAACTGTCAGTGAAGATATGAAATAATCCACGGCAGCTGATGGCTTATAGGCTTCCAGTATGCCTAAAAAGTGACAGCTGGGAAAAATTTCACACCTGATGGTTAAAGGCAAATTATGATGCAAAGAAAATCGCATAATATATAAACTATGTTTCTACTGATCCAAGAAATAACAGGATACTATTAAGAATCCAATGTGCATAACCTCTACCTAGAAAAAAGTAGCCTCTGTTCCTCTTGGGGCCATGACAACCACGCTGAACACAACACTGTCCGTCTTGCCTCCCAGCCCCAGGCCTGAGGGGACACACCACCCTTCTCAGCATTACCAAAGCAGCCCAACAAGTGGAAGAGTGTGTGCACATGCGCTTCTGCTGGTGAAACTCAAAGTGAATAATTACACTGTAAGATTTGCCCTTACTGAGAGGAGTATATGACAAGTTACCTGGCCAACTGTAGTAAACTGTTTGAAGTGTTTTCCATTTAATCATAAGAAACAATAATGTCGTTTTCACATCACACCATGTCTCCCTTCTCACAAAGATGAAGAAGAGTCCATCTGACTGAGCAAAGGTCAGGACCAAAAAAGATGGAAGGAACATCAAAAAACAAATATTTAAAAAGGCATCCATACTGGTTAATCAGGTAGAAGAAGAGAACACACAACTATATGGGCATGCTGCACTGAGAACTGAGGGAAATGAACGGTCTGGTGTAGATGTTTAACAGCTCTGATAGCCACCAGGTGCTGTTTACAAATATTCCACTTTCTTTCCAGGCAGACAGTAGGATAATACCTGCCAAACCACCTGGAAGTTACATGCTGCCATGTAACTTGCTCTGGTCAAGGGAACATGAGTGGAAATGGATCACTTGAGGGAAGCCTTGGACAGCCAGAAAGAAATTCAGCACTTTCTCTTGCCACCAGAGCCGTGATACTCAAATACCTGAAAGTGCGTTCATGGAGCAGGGCCTGCAGGCAACCCAGGAGGAACAAATCTAATGGCTAGATGATATGCTAATATTTAGGAGCTGTCTGTTACCGAAGCATAATCCCCGTAGCATACCTATTTAAACTGGGCCCTATTTCAACTCTGCCGTCACTCCAGTCAATCACCTTTTCACGACCACGTCCATAAAAGTGACACTTCTGCACCTACAAATGCCAAGGAAGTAAATCCCCTTATCTCAACACTAGTATTTGTTGAACACCTACTACCTGGGAACAAAGTAACAAGAGAAACAGAAAAAAGAACTAAGATCTACTCTAGAAGTAACTAATGACTCTACTTTTGAAGTACAGACAAACATGGCTGACGTGTACCCTATGTTTTACAAGTCTTTCTCAGCCTTTAAAGCCCACATCCATGAGGCCATTATTAGAAATATTTCTCTGACTTCAATAATCACCTACATGCTAATTTCCCTTACTGAGCTGGAAACTGCTTGTGACAAAGGCTATTCTACTCTCATTTTTATAACTGCTATCTAGCATGTTGCATGATGTTCTACAAATGGATGAATACCATCTTACACTGTTTATACTGCCAAGAACACTAAGGCAGGACTTGTTAAAACTCTAAAGCCAAAAAAGAAAAAGAGGCTTTATTAAAATAAGGCATGCATATCTCTACAATCAAAACAGTTAAAAAAATCAAGCCTAGAGAAAAGATTCAACACAGATCTGAAAAACTAAGGAATAGAAACTAGTGAGAGCTTTAACCACACATACTCTAATACATTTGCTTTTCTCTGTCCATCTTCTTCCATAAATAAGGCAGGAGATGAGCAGCTGGCAACTTCAGATTCACACCTGTCCTTTGCAACCAGAAAAGCAAACACTTCCAACTCCAGCTTGGATCATGTGACCACCCTAGTACCATCCCTGAACTCAGAATAAATGACTGTAGATTCTCCCAGCTTTGGCAAAAGGCAGTGGGTAGATCCTTGGAAGGAAAGCTATGACAAACATAGACAGGGTATTAAAAAGCAGAGACATTACTTTGCCAAGGTCTATATAGTCAAAGCCATGCTTTTTCCAGTTGTTATGTATGGATGAGAGAACTGGGCCATAAACAAGGCTGAGCAACAAAGAATTGATGCTTTTGAACTGTGGTGCTGGAGAAGACTCTTGAGGACTCAAGGAGATCAAACCAGTCAATCCTAAAAGAAATCCGTCCTGAATATTCATTGCAAGGACTGATGCTAAAGCTGAAGCTCCCATACTTTGGCCACCTGATGTGAAGAACTGACTCTTTTGAAAAGACCCTGATGCTGTGAAAGATTGAAAGCAGAAGGAGAAGGGGACGACAGAGAATGAGATGGTCAGAAAGCATTCCAACTCAATGGACATTAATCTGAGCAAACTCCAGGAGACAGTGAAGGACAGAGGAGTGGCATGCTGCAGTCTGAAGAGCTGAACACGACTGACTTAGTGACTGAAAAACAATAGGGGGACCTGGGGCAGAGTAAAATCACTGTGGAAAAGATTAACTATCACGCAGAACACATGGGTGAAGAACTGAAGGATATCATTACACAAGAGAAAGCATTAACTGACTCAACCATGTCCAATTCTTTGTGACCCTCATGGACTGTAGCCCACCAGGCTCCTCTGTCCATGGAATTCTCCAGGCAAGAACACTGGAGTGGGGAGCCATTCCCTTCTCCGACGGATCTTCTCGACCCAGGGATGGAAACGGTGTCCCACAGAGCAGGCAGATTCTCTACCATCACAGCCACCAGGGAAGCCCTAATATGTAAGAGGAGGGGCTAATCTCAAATAAACAAATTAAAAGATCAGTTCTCCTGTATAGTGGGGTTGAAAGGGACATAAACAAAATAGGAAAACTTATTAGTACACTTACATCAAGAAGTACTCTCACCCAGCTCTCACTCCTTAAACCTATTTTTCTAGGGTTTAACATCTCATTACTGTAGAAACACCAATAAAATGAAATTAATGCAATCTTTCCATATCAAATTAGCAGGAAAATGGAAATAGAAATAACACAAACAGAATGATGAGAAAATGCACTTTTGATAAGTAAATTGGAGGGCAAAAGATTTTTGAAATAAATTGACTATTAAAAACTCATTTTGATGAAGCAATTTCATTCCTTGAAACATATTCCTTGAGAGTGGCTCAGACGGTAAAAGCATCTGCCTACAACGTGGGAGACCTGGATTTGATCCCTGGGTTGGGAAGATCCTCTGGAGAAGGAAATGGCAGCCCACTCCAGTATTCTTGCCTGGAAAATCCCATGGACAGAGGAGCCTGTCAGGCTGCAGTCCACGGGGTCACAGAGAGTCGGACATGACTGAGAGACTTCACTTGACTTTAAGCACAAGTAAAAACTTTTCCCACTGCAACCATCTAACTATCCAAAAAATGAAAATTAATAGTGGAAAATATTGCACATTGATTCAGCAAATCATGTGACCATTTGTAAACAACTGCCAAAAAATCATAATGATAAGAGGAAATGTTCATGTTGGGATATTGAGTGAAAAAATAGTAGGATCTAAAAGTATTTACAATATAATCAGCTACATGCTAAATGGTGCTTTGCCAAGACAGGGAATTCCCTAGAGGTCCAGTGGTTAAGACTCCTCGCTTCTATTGCAGGGGGCACAGGTTCAATAACTGACCAGGGAACTAAGATTCCCACCACCAAAATAAAGACAGATAAAAGTCAAAACAGACTTAATCTCTGGATATTTATTTTCTTTTTTGTGTTTTTCTGTATCCTAACCCTTTGAAATAATTTTTTAAGCAAAATATTAATACAAATCTGTATCTTCTATAAAACTAACCCTGGCTTTAAAAACTCCCTGCTTTGCAATGTTAACAGAAAACAATAACCTCTAGATCTCATAATATATTACTCAGTAATAAATAACTAGTAAAACTCTGCAGACAAATTTTGTAATGGGAGTGCGAAGGTGGAGTGGATTGGATTCAGGCATTTTTTCACACCATTAAAAAAAAAAAACACTGACAGAACTGAGAAGAAAATTTTATTCTGGGAGAAAGCAAAGGAAGAAAAGTAACAAAGAGCTGATATACCTGACTACCTAAATTTAAAATCTACCATAAATTAGTACTAGAACAAGTAATAAAAAATACTAGCCTATCTCTGTAGTCCCTTTTCATAAAGAGTTCTAATAAAAGAACAAACATCCTCAAAATTAAGAGAAAAGGGACACTAAGACAACTCACAAAATATATAAAAATGGCCACTATGTGGGTAAGACCTTCAACTCTACGGTAACCAAAGAAACAGTAACTTTAACCAAAGGAATCCCTTTGCCCCACAAACTTCTACTAAAAATGGTATGCTGTTTGACCAGGATTTGAAGAACTAGGCAGTCTCACAAAGTGCTAGTAGGAATATAAATTGGTTTAATCAAAACAAGAAAAAAAAAACCTAAGTGATTCAATCTTTCTGAAAGACAATTTAGCATTCTGTTAAAAAAGTCTTCAGGGACTTCCCTGGTGGTCCAGTGGTTAAGACTCTGTGCTTTCAATGCAGGGGACATGGACTCAATCCCTGGTAGGGGAACTAAGATCTCAAATGCCATGCAGCACCAAAAATAAAAAAGTCTTCAAAATAATTCATATCCTTGTGTCCTATGAACCTATTGCAGGAATCTGACTCAATAAAATCAGAATCATACTCAAATGTGATAGGCATGGAAGTAAATATTTTACAGAAAAAAAATGAGGGATAATTCAAATCATGGAGTAGAAATATGAACCACCATTATCTCTGGGTAAAAAGATTAAATTTATCTTAATTCTTTAATTCTCCCGAAGCATCCAATTTTCTGTTCTCATCATGCTGTGTTTTTATAACAAAGTCAAACAAACCTTCACTACAGCAATCTTAATTGAGGTTGCTATAAAACTGAACTCAATCCTACCACTGACATTTGAGAAAAACAAAACAAAAAAAAGCTAGTGAAAATGCTAATGAATGGCCAAGAGGGAGGGATAGCCTGCAAATACCTGTGCTACCAGTGGGAAGGCTAGGTAATAGCTCTCAGAGCAAGCCCACACACCAGTAGAAGAGATGCAGGATTTCCTGAAGAAGAGAACACACAGAGAGGAACAGATCAATGGTAGGCCAACAAAGTATGGAAGAAGGGAGAAGAGAACAACAACCGAAGAGGGGGAAGATATCTACTTTCATTAGGAAGAGAGATGAAGAATGGGTGAAAAACAACAGAGGGAATAATCAAGAGAAAATAAACACATCCCAAAGATCCAAGTTTCTTTTACCTTATGGATGAACTAAACCTTTTCTTCTTAAGGCAAAAAAATGTAAGTGACCTTGATTTGGGAAAAAGATAAAGTGGTCACAGAAAGGAAGCTACACAAAAAAGGACATATTCACCCAAGTTGGGAAGGAAACAGCAAATCAAAAATGAATGAATTAAGAAATTCTAGGAGGGAAAAAACTTAAATTCTAAACTCAAAGAGTTAAATAACCTTAAGTTTTAAGTACTTCACACCCTCCACTAAGTCTTTCATCATCTGGATCAAGTGGTTTGTGCAGTAAGAACAGCTGGCATAAAGAAAGGAATTGGACTGGAGAGTGAGGCAGTCCGGAATCAAGCCCTGTCTCTACACAGCAGCTGTGTCCAGCTGAGCAAGCATTTATAGAACAGGGACTACATATTCACTAGCACACCAATTTCTGTGAGTCTCAAAGTGAAAGAATATGTAGATCTGCTGGAGTAAATGCTGTTATTATTGCCACTATTTCAATCACTGGACCACTGTGAATACATCCACAAGACCAAAGCTACTGTGTTTTGGAAACAAAAGTCACAATAGTAGTAGTATGTTACTTAGGAAAGCTAGGCAACAGGAATCAGGTTAAAAGAATGGAAAATACAGTTACAACTGCTCTCTCCCAATTAATGCCAATCTTCTCACTCCCCAAAATCCCCGGAGAGGTTTCTCAGAAGTTACATAACTGGTACTACAGCACACTCCATTGGGGCTTCACAAGTCAGTCTGGGGTTTGAGGTCCCTTCTGGTCCTGACAATCTATCACAAACAAAAGTATTAACCTTGCTAAAATAGCTAAAATGGCAAAATGAGATTCAGATGTGCAAATATACTCTCATTTACATTATTAGCCAAAATGATAAGACTTTTTGGTGGAAGTTCCAAATCCCTACGTAATGATCATAATCATACTTCTCCCCATAAAAACAGGAAACACCTAAGCAATCGGTATTACTAAATTATGGTATTAATAACAGTAGACATGAAGACTTTAAAAGTCATGTTTTTACACGGTTTTTAAAGACAGGAAACAACACATATGATACTAGACTTCAAGAAAGTGAATATGCCCTCTTTTGCATACTATTTTTGCCAGGAAATGTTTCTTGAAGACATAAAAGTTGAAATCGTGAGAGATGAAATGAGGCTGCCATTACTGAAAGGGAGGAAGGATTCAAGTCTTACAAAAACTCTTAATTACACCTTGCTTTATGTATTTTGGCATGTTTCTGCCATTCCAAAGAAACTTCAATTTCATTATTTTCCATCAATTGAGCAGTTATCATTGACTGGCTTAAAGCACATAAACTTTAGGGAAAGATCCATTCTACACATCTAATTGAATTCAATCTTGAGCACAACTTCACTATTAAAGCCAATGCATCTTAAATCAACTAGAATTAACTGTGTCTATTTGTTTTCACTCACATTTTAAAATACATAATACAAGAGAATATTTAAATAATTTTCCCTATTACTGATGTGCAAGAAAGATAATGATGCTGAAACATCACTGGATTTACAAGTAATATACTGTGTGACAATGCAAAATGTTTATCAATCATATCAAGAGTCTAAGCATAACCTGAGGATTAATATGTACAAAACTGCGTTTGAAAAGTACAAGTAACTTATTATATGCTTATATATGCACATCTAGAATGGCTCAGCAGGTAAAGATTCCGTCTGCAATGCAGGAGAGACATAGGAGATGTAGGTTCGATCCCTAGGGTGGGGAAGATCCCCCTGGAGAAGGAAATGGCAACCACTCCAGGACTCTTGCCTGGGAAATATGAACAGAGGAGCCTGGGGAGCTATGACACATATGAACCACTAAGCATACGCACGTGCATGCAGATGGAGGAATGGGTCATTGTTAGCAGTGATTCTAAGTGGACTGTGAAAATAGGACGTTTTTCTTTATACTTCCCTGTATTTTCCAAGTTCTCTAAAATATGTAACATTTTTGTAATGGGGGTTGATATTTTCTAATCAGCAGCATAAACAAAGTATGCTGCTTTATTACACTTAGATTTACATTTAAATGTAAATGTAAAAAAAGCAAAAAATTTAGTAAGCATTGTTCTAAAAGTTTAACATACTGTAATACTGAAATTAACTAATAACCCTGTAAAATAAGTATCCTCGCTGTATGGACTAAAAAAAAAAAAAATTGAGGTTTTTCTGAAGGATATATAACAAAGGACACACAGCTATTTCACAAGAGACAAAAATTACACACAAACTGTCCTAGCCCAATGTCCAAATGTTCAACCACTAAAATAGCCTGACATGAGCAAGATGTACTTTGACTTCTTCTTTATATTTGACATGTGCCTTTTATAAATATATAAAAAATATATAAATTTTATATATATTTTGCTAGGCAATATACTGGAGAAGGAAATAGCAACTCACTCCAGCATTATTGCCTGGGAAACTCCATGGATTCTGGTGGGCTACAGTCATGGGGTCACTAAGAGTTGGACATGACTTAGTGACTAAATAAGACAATATATACATGATAACGCCTCAAAATGTTGCATTACGACTTATATAAGTCATAATCTTATTAGAGTTTAGCCACAATCTA
Organism: Neotragus pygmaeus; assembly: GCA_006410875.1. NCBI lineage: Eukaryota > Metazoa > Chordata > Mammalia > Artiodactyla > Bovidae > Neotragus > Neotragus pygmaeus. The sequence continues at coordinate 119,491 of SJYV01017028.1, read as the reverse complement.
CTTTAATCTATGATGCACTGGAAAAGTAGGTCCAAGCAAATCTGAGTATGCTATGCATAAAATCAGAGTACTTAGCTAAATGAGACGTGGAATTCAACATGCAGCAGAATGTATCTGATTCTTCATATTACCTCCTATATAAGGACTCCAACTAAAAAAGACCAACTCAATATCAAACACTGAGAATGGATATGCTAAGAGACAACCACACCAGCCTATCAGCATCCATGTGTTGTCAAAAAACAACATGGGGAAAAAACTCAAAAGCTAGGTAACAAAACTCAAGATCTTAAAATAAACGAAGGTTCCTTTCAAATAAGGTAAATAAACCAAGTCACAACACACATGCTGGAAGGGATCACAAATGGTGAAAGGTATGTTGTAGCCTGTGTATAAGACATTGAAGAGAAAGAAGAGGCCAAAAAAACATGAGGTGCCACATGTTAACAAACCAGAGATTCAAGTTTTGATAATGACTGAGAACTATTTTTTGAGCCTGGGGGTGGGGCTGGGGATGATTAAATAATCACTCTGAATTCCAGTTTTGTGCTACCTAGCTCAAAAATTAGAAAACCAATTCCCATTTACAGTGAACCATTTAAGCTCTGGTCCACAGAGTGAGGTTTTAAAAAAACTTTAATCCCAGTTTTTTTTCAGATTACCATTAAATACATACCTTCCTCCTATCGAGTCGTCTTGTGGTTGGGCCCCGGCAGTGTTCCTCTGTGAACGTCGCAGTGACCCCCCTGGATTGTTACTAGGCCGGTTGGACATTGGCACCTCTCTCTTGAAGGGACATACCCTTTCTAGACACTACCATTCACTAAAAGGGAAAAAAAGAGAGAAAAAAAAATGTCAACTATATATGATACAACAGCAAAAATGAAGGACCCATAAAAAAGGAAACTATATATACAGTTTGATCAGACAGCCTTCACCAACACTGCACTCTCTTAAACTCTGAAGTCTGGTCGATTAATGTGTCATAAAGTGTTGCTCAGTCATGTCCGATTCTTTGTGACCTCATGGACTGTAGCCCACCAGGCTCCTCTGCCCATGGGGATTTTCCAAGCAAGAATACTCGAGTGGGTTGCCAGTTCCTTCCCCAGGGGATCTTTCCAACCCAGGGATCGAATCCAGGTCTCTCCACACTGCAGAGTCTTTACCATCTGAGCCACTAGGGAAGCCCTGTTAACTGTCAGGACTACATCAAATTCAAAGCATTAGGTCCAGAACCCACTAGATAAAATCTACTTATATTTCTCATGGAATGACCAAGAAATTTCCAATTCAAAAAAAGAAAAAAAGTAGAAATCTTTGCTTCCACATTTCTAGTCAAAGAAAGGGGCATTGCATCTAAAGTCATAACACCTTGGCTTAAGTCGTGTCACAGAACAGGTTTTAAAGGAGTCTGCCTTCGTACAATCCACAACCTCTAGCCTCAGATTCCCCAGCCACAGAATAGAAACAATATATACCATGGGTATTTCACAGTACTGCTGTAGCCAAATGAAACCACAAACACAAAGGAAATGGCAAAGCTGTAATATCTTAATGAAGAAACCAGGAAAAAGCAGCTCAAGTACAGTAAACGGAGAAATGGCCCCAGATCGCCTGGATTTCAACATCAGCTGTGCTGGCTCTGACTCCAGACAAGAAACTTGCTCTCTAGATTTGTTTACCTCTTCTGTAAAATCAGTTATCATCTACCTCATGGAGATGTTAGCAATAAGAAATTTGTGAACATAGTATGTAAGTGTAATAACAATTTAGTTCAAAACAGAGTTCTTAATTTGTTTAAACTTTTTCTCTTTCTATAAGAAACTAATACACAGGGAAAAAGGCTGATACTCAAAGAAAATAAGTTTAGCTGATAAAATAGGTCAAAGTTACTCCAGAGAGATAAAAAACTGCAATTTTTATAAGTCAAATCTGACACTATTTTTAAGTCTCCAGTCAAATTCCAACTACAGTTCTTTAGTTAACTTCTATTTATTGGGGAGGGAACAGAAGGACTAATCATATGACATTACAAGAGTTGTGCCAAAAGGAATATAAATTAATCAAAACTCAATCTATTACTGGATTTTAAAAGATTTCCATCCACTGTAACAGCAAAGTAGGTTTTCTTTTGAGTCACATACTGACCCAATTCAGTAGAAAAGGGCTATTTCTATCACACATTACCATATCACCAATTAATATATTAAATAAACTTTAGTCAGAAGGTCCAAATTACTAATAGAATTACTCTCAATTTTATAAAGAAAAAAAGAGAAAATACTATGCAAACATTAAAAAAGAAAGAGCAAAGTTCAATTTACATGAACTGATGGAAAGGCCTTTCCCAGATATGCTACAGGAAAAACAGTATAATTTCCATCTATGTGTACATATAAATTTAGAAGGTTTGCATATGTATGGTTATGTATTATTTACACATTAAAAATTGGTAGAAATAAATTCACAAAACAGACATTGTTAATTTAACCCCTCCCCTCCAGCCTTATCACCAGTTTCACTTTCCATGGTTTCAGTTACTTACCTGATCAGCCATGTTACAAAAATATTGAATTAAAAATTAGTTTTCAATTACAATTTTCAAATTAAACTTTTCAGTTACAATTTTCAAAGTAAAGTTTTCACTTCCAAATAGCTGGTGAAACCACATGCCATCCGTGTCTGTCCCACTCAGAATGTGAATCATCCCTCTATCTGCTGCGTCCACTATATACATGTTCCCCACCCATTAGTATAAGAAAAACACAGTAGATGTACAGAATTCAGTACTACCTACGGCTTCAGGAATCTAGTGAAGATCCTGAAATGTATCCCCCTGAAGATGGTACTGACTGACTCTGAGAAAGGGGACTGGGTCTGAGATGAAAGGAGTAATTTTTATCTATTTTTTGAAAGCAATAAGGTAGGTTATTTGATTACAAACGTTGGGCTCTTGTGTCAAACTGCCTCTGACTGAGTTCAGATCTTAACTCTAGTATCAACATTGGCTTCCATGGTGGCTCAGATAGTAAAGAATCTGCTGCAATGCAGGAGACTGCCTGCAATGCAGAAGACCTAGGTTTGATCCCTGGGTCCAGAAGATTCCTTAGAGAAGAAAATGGCAACCCATTCCAGTATTTTTGCTGGGACAATCCCTTGGTCAGAGAAGCCTGGCAGGCTGCATGCAGTCCATGGGGTCACAAAAGTCGGACACAAAGCAGCAACTAAACCACCACCACCAAGAACTAAATAAAAGACCTATCCTATTTCAGAATTCATCCAGAAAGTTTTACCACTTCAAACGCCATCTCCATGTCATCTTGCCTGGACCCCCAACAGTGTGGACACAAGAGAACAGCATGATCCTGTTTCTTTCACTTTGAAAAGCAAAGAAAACTATTACTAAAGAGGTTTAGAAGATCTTACCTGCCCACTTTTGGCTATTAAATGCCTACTGTACATCATGGGGCATTAAGTGATTCAAATGAATATAGAAGTCATACCGGTTAATATAATCTATAGTTAGTAAAGTAACCTTAATAATGCTCCCAAAACCTTCAGAGTTTGTCAATCAGCACCAGGCGATTCACGGATAATTCTTGAAATTTAAGAGAGGAAAAGTGGTAAGTAAGAAGACATTTATCAAAGTGCTATCTACTTTTAAAGCATAAACTGCTCTTTAAGTAAGGAGGCCAGGCTCTGTAAAACTCTGGAGTTTGAATTGCCCAAAAGTAAATATAAGAGTAACATATAATACACATAGTATCTTCCCCTCTGCCAGCTATCAACAAATTCAGAGAAGGAAGGAACCCTTGGGGGTGATCAAGTTCAAGGCTTTACATTACAGACAATTCCAAATGAAAAAAGTTCAAGTCATCTGATGAGGAACTAGTCCTCTGAACCCTGATATGCAGGCAACCTATCCCCTCTATAGAGTTCACTACGACCCAAAATTCTCAAAACTTAACTCTCTGGCTCCAGACATGAGCCCCAAAATCAGCATGCAATCATTTCCTTCTTGCTATGTGAGTATTCTGTGCTGTCCTCACCAATTAGTATACCTACCACATTTTATTAATTAAATTTTAAAACAAAAAGTTAGAGTTACACTAATAAAAAAAACTGTATTGCTGAAAATTGTTTTCACAAACTGAAATGAAAACGAACTCAAAGATTCCATCTGAATAGGCATCTCATAATAGAGAAGCTAGAAGGTTTAAGGTTTAAGTCCAGTCTACTAATAACTCTTTCAAGTACTGAAATACATGAGTCTTCTAACCATGGATTATCTGCCTTCATTTCAGTGGAAATAATCACCAACATTTTCTACATGAAATCTTTGACATTAATTCCTAAAGCACTGAAATCAAAGAGATGGCATATATGACCTTGATTTCAATAGAAAAAGCATAAAAACACTGATATGTTCAAGACTGAAAGCAAACTCATGGAACAGATAGATGGTCACCAGAAGCAGGCTACAGGGCGTGGGCCAGATGGATAAAGGAAGTCAAAAGGCACAGACTCCCAGCTGTCAAGGAAGCTTTACTATTATAGGAATTTAATACACAGCCTGAGGACTAAGCTCATATTCCTGCACTGCATGTGTGAACGCTGCTAAGAAAGTAGATTTTGGAAAAAATTCTGTATATATGGTGACTGATGTTAACTACACTTTGTAATCCTTCTGCAATATATACAAATATCAAATCATTATGCTGTGTATTGGAAATTAATACGATGATGGATGCCAATTATACCTCAATTAAAAAAAAAAAACTTGCTCTGCAAACAAACTCATAACTTTGTTCACATCCTAAGCATCAACAAATTTACTCACTGTATAGATTTAATGGCATATGAATTTTATGTGAAAATGTATTTACCTCCCAGGCAAACAGAATTTCTTCAGGAAAAAAACAACTGTATTAATAATCTACATTTTAAAATTCATTCTCAAAGTTTCATAAGAAGGACATTCTTTCAATAAAACTTCAACTGTAAATGTTCTGGAAATTAAGTTTCCTTTAATTTCACAATTCAAAATCATAGAAGATAGGTTAAGGCTGGGGGAAAAAATTAACTAAAGTTATATGGTTAACTTTGTATATAGAAGATATGGTACTTCTTCCTAGTCAAATGGCCAAAAGATAAAGGAAAATAAAAGTTAGCATTTGTGCAAAATTTTTATCACATGAAGGAAGCTAGACAGACTGGGGAATACATCTCCAATTTAGTGACCAAGAGCAGTCATGTACAGCCCCAATCCAAGCTAGCACGTTTACCTACGTAACCACTATCACCTACTTGACAGGCAACTCTTAAACACTGAAGAAAAGTTCTATTATTTTCACAGTAAAGATAACACTTTGCTAAAAATCTAATATCCCACAAAGTATTTGTAGAACGTTTTCAGCTTTCAGAATTGACACTTAAAGGGAATTTTATTTATTCAATGTGCTTCCCCTCCCCACTCCCCAATTTCTTATGCTTTCATTTAGATATGGTCCTCCAAAGAGACTTCGTTTGGCTTCAGATTATAAAACTGGGGTTTAACAGCAACAGTAATTAACACAATTTCCACAGCACTTTATTCATTTGTTTATCCTAATAAACAAAATTTAAATTGCCAATGAATCTTATTAACCGTGCTACTTTACAAATAAGGAAACTGCAGCGTTACAAAATTAAGCTGCCTGCATTCAACAAGTATTAGCATCTGGACATGCAGGCTGCAAGGAACAACATCCAGAATTGGGGAGGTAAACAACTGCAAACACCAGATCAAAAAGGATATGACTCACTACTATCTTAGGAAAAAGGACAGTAAGTTAAACGTACCAAGAGCTGTATTAAACAACTCTACAGTAAAATGGAATGGAAGCCACCCTAGCTTTTAATAGAAATCACTATGGCTTAAGTAGGAAAAACAGCATCAAACACAACTATCTTTAAAATGGGAATGAATATCCTTTAAGCTTCCTTAAAAGCAAGGGATTGAGAGGTGCTGAGATACAGAGGCAAAGAAAACAATCTGTGCTCACAAAGAGCTTATTACTGCTCTATATCCCCTTTACTCAACTATCCTACAGAAAGGCCGAGGCTCAAATCCTAGCTCTGCGACTTAATAACAATAAGACATACAATACCTGACCTTCATCTCTGTTTCCTTCTCCGTTTAACTATAGAGATAATACTATTAGCCAAGGGTTTAGGAAAAGAACAATTATAAGGCTCTTGGAACAGCACCTGACACATACAGCAGCCATTTAAATGGGTGCTTAAAAGTACAATAAATGACTGGTGAATCTGGGGGAAAAGGAGGGTATTTACGAAGTCCAACATCTTGAATAAGATAAGAATTAAAAAGAAAAAAAGAAAAGAAGTAGAGAAGGAAAAATAACCCCTGAAATTCTATAAAACCATTTAGAACTGTTTATATTTCACTTTGATTCAGGAAGGAGGTAATAAAAAAAATTAATACATATAGCATAGTACAGTTACAAGTCAAATGTCAAACTCTCAGTAGTTTTATCTGAGAACAGTGCAATGTGGCTTATGAATCTTTAATGAACATTTGTTTAGCAAGCTAAACATTGGTTTCCATTAGGGAAGACAGAAATGTATTTTCTTTTTTCCAGTTAATCAGAAAAGTTCTGTAAGAAATAAGAGCCACTGACTACAGGGAAAGGAGTAGGTTATCTGCAAATGGGGTCTGTTAAGCATTTAATTCAATTTAGGGGCATTTGAAACCATTCCGATGTCATGCTGAAATACTGTGCAACACGTAAAAACAGTATTTCCAAATTATATTTTTTGTAATTCTAGAAAGTAACATTTACTGATAAAAATACAGACTTGAAAGTGAACAGAGAAATACAAATGATTATGGGTAATGTTTATTTTTTGTTTACCATGTCTCAGGGAAAGTACCTCTCCAGTTAATTTTCACAACCCTACAAAATTGGTACAGACTGGAAATAAATTTCTTTCAGAGAAACTGTGGCACACAGTACACTGTAATCAACATAAGGCTACAGAGCTAATAGGTAACAAGGCCAGCAAACATGGGTTTGATCTAAAGTCCAGGCTCCTTATGACTATACTGTGTGCCTGAACGAAAGCAGAAAAATATTTTACATTTATATCTTTTCTAAAAAATCAAAATATTAAAAGAACATGACATTTCAAGGTAGGGGAATATCTAGAGACTCCTAATCCTTACATTCCTATGAGATAACCAGTTTAATGGAACAAACCTTAAATGAATAATTATCATGAAACATGCTAAATGGTATGAGAAGCAGTATCAAGATAATATTGGAAACAAAAAGGCTAACTTAAATTTGCCCTCAGCAGGTTGTAAAGGTGCAATTTAAAAGGTTAGAGCTTAACAATGAAATATGAGAAAGAGAAATTAGGGAAACAATTCCATTTGTCATCATATCAAAAAGAATCAAGTACCAAGAATAAACTCTCCTCAGGAGTCTTCCCCAGGTGGCGCTAGTGGTGAAGAAGCTGCTGCCAGTGCAGGTTAGACCTAAGACTCGCCAGTTCCATTCCTGGGTCGGGAAGATGCCCTGGAGAAGGGAATGGCAATCCACTCCAGTATTCTTGCCTGGACGGAGGAGCCTGGCGGGCTACAGTTCATGGGGTCACACAAAGCTGGACACGACTGAAGCAACGTAGCACAGCATGGCACTACAAGGAAACAAAAGAGGGCTTCCCCGACGGCTCAGTGGTAAAGAATCCACATGCCCGTGCAGGAGACAGGTTTGATCCCTGGGTGGGGAAGATCCCCTGGAAAAGGAAAAGACAACCCAGTCCTGACAACGAGTATTTTTGCCAGGAAAATCCCATGCACAGAGGAGCCTAGCAGACTACAGTCCATGGGGTCGCAAACAGTCAGACATGACTTAGTAACTAACCAACAACAACAAAAGATAAAAGACATACTCTGAAAACTCTTTAAGATGCTGACGAAAGAAAGAAAGACAATACAAACAGATGGAAAGATATATTACGTTCTGGGATTGGAAGAAATTGCTTTTGTTAAAATGACCATACTACCCAAGGCAATCCACATATTCAATGCAATCCCTATCAAATTATGAAGGGCACTTTTCACAGAACTAGAACCAAAGAAAATTTGTTTTAAATTTGTATTGAATCACTAAAGATCCCAAAGAGTCAAAGCAATCTTGGGAAAGAGAGCTGGCAGTGCCAGGCTCCTTGACTTAAGACTACACTAGAAAGCTAGTCACCAAAACAGTCTGGTATTGGCACAAAAACAGACATATAGATCAATGAGACAGGACAGAAAGGCCAGAAACAAATCCATGCACCTATGGTCAATTAAGCAATGACAGAGGAGGTAAGAATACACAATGGAGAAAAGAGAACCGCTTCAATAAGGGATGCTGCAAACATGATGGCCACATGTAATCGACTGAAATTAAGAGCATACTCTTTAACACCATATACAAAAATAGACTCAAAATGGATTAAAGATCCGAACCTGAGACCAGATACTATAATACTGGAAAATATAGGTAGAACATTCTGTGACATAAACTGTAGCAAAACTCTTTTGGATCTATTTCCTAGAGTAATTGAGTTGCAAAGAGTCTGACATGATTCAGTGACTGAACAACCTAGCGTAATGGGAACAAAAGCAAAAACAATTAACAGGACCTAGTTAAACCTTAAAAGTTTTTGCACAGCAAAGGTAACCATAAACAAAAAGGAAACCTACAGACTAGGAGAAAATATTTGCAAACAATGAGACCGACAAGGAATTAATTTCCAAAATATGCAAATAGCTCATGTAGTTTAATATAAAAATAAATAAATAGGCAGAAGACCTATACAGACATTTTTCCAAAGACATGCAAGTGGGCAAAAGGCACATGAAAAGACGTTCAATGGTGCTAACTTAGAGAACTGCAAATCACAACTACACTGAGGTATGACCTCAGACCATCATTGCCAAGTCTACAGATAATAAATGCCAGAGAGGGAGGGTGTGGAGAAAAAGGAATCCTCCTACCCTGCTGGTGGGAATGCAAAATGGCACAGCTACTATGGAGAACAGTATGGAGGTTCCTTAAATTAAAAACAGCGTTATCATATGATCTTACAGTCCCACTCCTGGACATCTATCCAGAGAAAATTGTAATTCAAAAAGATACATGTTCCAATAGTTATAGTAGCACTATTTACAATATCTAAGACATGGAAGCAATCTAAATGTCCATGGATAAGGAAGACGTGACCCAAAAAAAAAAAAAAAAAAAAGAGGTAGCACTTATCTATAAAATGGAGTATTACTCAGCCAGAAAAAAGAATGAAGTGATGCTACTCACAGCACCATGAATGGATATAGATTATGAAATTAAGTAAATCAGACTGAAAAAAGATAAGCATCATCTGATATAACTCATATATGGAATCTTAAAAATGATACAAACAAATCTATTTGCAAAAGAAAAAAACTCACAAACATAGAAAAAAACTTAAAAGTTCCTAATGGGAACAGCAGGAGGGTGGTGGGGAGGACAGATTAGCAATCTGGGATTATCCGATATACACTACAATACATAAAACAGATTAATAATAAGGACCTATTCTACAGAACAAGGAACTATATTCACTATCTTGTAATAACCTACAATGGAAAAGAATCTGAAAAAATATACAAGTATGTACAAAGGAATCCCTTTCAGTTCAGTTCAATTCATTCACACAGTCGTGTCCGACTCTTTGCGAACCGCAGCACGCCAGGCCTCCCTGTCCATCACCAACTCCCGGAAATTTACCCAAACTCATGTCCATCGAGTCAGTGATGCCATCCAGCCTTCCCATACTCTGTCGTCCCCTTCTTCTCCTGCCCCCAATCCTCCCCAGCATCAAAGTCTTTTCCAGTGAGTCAGTTCTTCACCAGGTGGCCAAAGTACTGGAGTTTCAACATCAGTCCTTCCAATGAACACCCAGGACTGATCTCCTTTAGATGGACTGGTTGGATCTCCTTGCAGTCCAAGGGACTCTCAAGAGTTTTCTCCAACACCCCAGTTCAAAAGCATCAATTCTTCAGTGCTCAGCTTTCCTCACAGTCCAATTCTCACATCCATACATGACTACTGGAAGAACCACAGGATCACTTTACTGTACACCTGAAATTAACTCAACACTGCAAATTAACTACATTTCAATTTTAAAAATGGTTAAAGAGGGGAAAAAAAAAGGTGGAAATGTGAGGAAATGCACTGAGGAATAAGAGAATAAGATAGAATGTAAGGGATGCTAGTAAGTTCATCCCTGGGGCTGAAACATGAAGTATAGGAAGAACGTGGACCTAGAAATAAGTCTAAACTGTATCATGAAGGGCCTAAAGATAGAAACTTGGGATCTAAGACCTACAGATAAGCAGATCAACTATTAAGTCACCAAACAGACTTAAGGATGGATGTTGTTGTTTAGTCACTAAGTCATGTCTGACTCTTCTGCAACCCCATGGACTGGAGCCCACCAGGCTCTCTGTCCAACTGAGCCACCAGGGAAGCTCGAAGGATGGATAAGGGTCCAATAACAATGTAGGCTGAAATGAAGAGATGGAATCAAGAAACATTCAGACAATACAATCTATACAATGAAGAAAAAAGTCTAGAATTATGTTTATCAGACTTCAGCAGACTGCATTAAAATGTCACTCCAGTTTCTGGTGCTAAGGGTTAAGAGAAGGTTTTTAAAACATATAAAGAATTTTGGGAACTGTTTATCTTTTCAATGCCATATGACAAAAACCAACAGGCTCACTTAGGAATTACTAAAATTTTCTAAAAGAACATTAACTTTGCTATTTCCTATTAATTCAGGTTTCAGACAATAAATTTGTATGTTGGAACTCCCCTGACGGTCCAGTGGTTAAGGCTGTGGTTCCAATGCAGGGGGTGCAGGTTCCAAACCTGGCTGGGAAACTAAGATCCAACACACAACTAAGTCCACAACTAGAGGGCACGGTGCTGCAACAAGAGATCCCACATGATGCGATGGAGACCCTGTCTGCCACAATTAGGACCTGACACAGCCAAACAAATAAATAAAAAGTCTTGAGCATATTTATATACGTAAAGAAAATGAATGAAAGAAAAGGACTAGGAAGAAGGTACAGTTTCAGAAGGAAAAGAAGAATTAAGAGCACATCAATCTCCAAGACAAGAAATGACAAATGGCAGCAAGGATGTACACGCCTAGCTTAACAAAACCTGGATTTTAAAGTATGAGACCAGTAAGGGAGAATGGAGATTTCAAAGAGTTCCCTAACACAGAACAGGGAAAGGAGCTGACTATGGAAACAGAGGACTGCCCAGCGGCATGAAGAACCTACCAAGATTGGAAATCACAAAGTGTGCCAGTCAACACTTGATGTAATTTTCTCATTTATGTAGGAGGAAACTCTCATCCAGAGTGAACTGCTCCAGAGCAACATCTATTCAGAGATGGACCAGAACAGCTGAATCCAGCACTCCAGAATAACGGGACAAGGTACACTTTCCATGATGCCATTCTACTTCTAAACATGAATTTAACCACTTTGTATGTTATTGATCTGTCGACAGTCAATCAATTAACAGAGATGGAAAGAGGTCAAAACTGATCCTCAAGAGTCCAAACAGTAATTTCTATACTATGCCTTCATTTACAAACAAATCACAAACTAAAGAACTTGCAGCCAACACTTGATCTTCTAAGCATTACCCAACACTGAACAACGGAATTCAACACTGGGCACACATATTGATACCAGCACCTACATTTTATGACTGCAATAGGCCTTGAGACTCTACCTTATTGCCATCTGGCAAAAGTCAATGAGATTAACTTTGGCATCACTTTCACAAAGAGTATTGTTTTTTTGGTATTAAGCAACACACTTCATGCTGTAGCTCTCTTAGAAAGGTCCTGTTTCCTGTTCAGTGGAAATTAAGATTCACAACTATTTCTATTAACACACTGCTGCTGTTCAGTCACCCAGTTGTGTCGACGCCATGGACTGCACCACACCAGGCCTCCCTGTCCCTCACCATCTCCCAGAGTTGCCCAAGTTCATGTTGACTGCTTCGGTGATGCCGTCCAGCCATCTCATCCTCTGATACCCTCTTCTCCTTCAGCCCGCCATCTTTCCCAGCATCAGGGACTTTTCCAATGAGTCATCTGTTTGCATCATCAGGTGACCAAAATACTGGCACTTCAGCTTCAGCATAAGTCCTTCCAGTGAATATTCAGGGTTGATCTCCCTTAAGATTGACTGGTTTGATCTCCTTGCTGTCCAAGGGACTTTCAGGAGTCTTCTCCAGCACTACAGTTGGAAAGCCATCAATTCTTTGGCATTTTGCCTTCTTTATGGCCAACCTCTCAAAACCATATGTGACCACTGGGAAGGAAGACCAGAGCCTTGACTATATGGACCTTTGTCAGCAGAGTAATGTCTCTGTCTTTCAACAGAGAAAATTAACATATTAATTACACAACAGCTACAAATACTTGAGCCTAAGCATACTTGATTCAAAAGATTTTTTTTTAATTTAACCAAGATATTATCTCAAGAATAGAAATAGGAGATAGCAGGGAAATGGCTCCTTTCTTTACTTCCTCCCTGAAATCAAGAAAAATAAGCATCTGTTTAAAAAATTAAGAAAACTTCACTTATAATGAAACTAGAGAAAAGTTGGCTACACCCTAAATCAGAGAAGAAAACTTGCCAGATACAATAGAATCTGTACCAAAAAAGGGAAGAGATAAAGACTATGGAGCATTAAAAAAAAAGGGGGGGGGTGGGTAAGAAAATAATCTTAGAAGTTCCTATCAATGACCCTTTCTTTGAAAAAAAACTATAAACTGTGAAGCAAGGGCAACAAAAGATCAAAATACCTCCTGCTAGGGGCCAGGTTCCCATGCCAGATTGTCAAGGGAGGTATTGTTCAGTAGCTAAGTTATGTCCAACCATTTGCAATCCCATAGCTTTCAGCATGCCAGGCTTCCCTGTCCTTCACTATCTCCTGGAGTTTGCTCAAATACGTGTCCATTCGGTTGGTGATGCCACACAACCATCTCATCCTCTGCCATCCCCTTCTCCTCCTGCCCTCAATCTTTCCCAGTAAGAGGATCTTTTCCAATGAGTCAGCTCTTCATATCAGGTGGCCAAAGTACTGGAGCTTCAGCTCCAGCGTCAGTCCTTCCAACGACTAGTCAGGGTTGATTTCCTTTAGAATTGACTGGTTTGATCTCCTTGCAGTCCAAGAGACTCTCAAGAGTCGTCTCCAGCAACATAGTTTGAAAGCATCAATTCCTCAACACTCAGCCTTCTTTATGGTCCAACTTTCATCTCTGTACATGACTACTGGAAAAATCATAGCTTTGACTATATGGACCTTTGCTGGCAAAGGGATGTCTCTGCTTTTGAATACTCTGTCTACATTTGTCATAGCTTTCTTTTCCCAAGGAGCAAGCAAGCATCTTTTACTTTCATGGCTGCAGTCACTGTCTGCAATTATTCTGGAACCCAAGAAAATAAAATCTGTCACTCTTTCCATTGTTTCTCTATTTGCCATGAAGCGATGGGACCGGATACCATGACCTTAGTTTTTTGAATGTTGAGTTTCAAGTCAGCTTTTTCATTCTCCTCTTTCACCCTCATCAAGAGGCTCTTTAGTTCCTCTTCCCTTTCTGCCATTTGAGGGATATCATCTGCATATCTGAGGTAATCGGTATTTCTCCCAGTAATCTTAATTTCAGCCTGTGCTTCATCCAGCCCAGTATTTAGCAAGATGTACTCTGCACAAAAGTTAAATAAGCACAGTGACAATATACAGTCCTGATGTGCTCCTTTTCCAATTTGGAACCAGTCCATTGCTCCATGTCCAGTTCTAACCGTTGCTTCTTGACCTGCAAACAGGTTTATTGGGAGAAAAGTAAGGTGGTCTGGTACTCCCGTCTCTTAAGGAACTTTCAACCATTTGTTGTGATCCACACAGTCGAAGGCTTATATAGCATAGTCAATGAAGCAGAAGTAGATGTTTTTCTGGAATCCCCTTGCTTACCCTATACTCCAATGAATGCTGGCAATTTGACCTCTGGATCCTTTGCCTTTTCTAAATCCAGCTTGTACATCAGGAATTTCTCAGTTTACGTACTGCTGAAGCCTAGCTTGAAGGATTTTGAACATTACCTTCTAGCATGCAAAATGAGCTCAACCGTAAGGCAGTTTGAAAATTCTGTGGCAGGTGAGAATCAAGGTGAGACAACTAAAAAAGGAGGCAGGCAGGCATTTGTATTTAACAGGGCCTTGATTAACCAAGACAAAAAACAGCCCAGAAGTGGAGGAGAGAAGCAGATAAAAGAAAGATTAAAAGGAAGATCAGCTGGGCAAACAATCACTAAGTCACCAAGAAAAAGGTAACACAATGACTTTCTACCAAGATGATCTGCTCTGCTCAAAGGTAGAAAATAACCAAAAGCAAAACTGAGAATTAACTAACAGGCAGAGGAAGCAATTCAAAATGGTGAAAAGATATTCTGAAAACATTTGAAGGCCACAAAAAGGGAGAACATGGTTAAGAGAATAAACAGAAAGAAAAAGAAAAAAAAAACCATTGCACAATTGTAAAAAAATTATAATAGGAAAAAGATAATTTTAAAGAGTTTTAACTCTGCCACAGTTAGGAGGAAAATACTGTTTACACTAAAAATGGAACTCTACTGTCAAGGTTTAGTTAAGCAAAAAACCAGGTACAGAATATATGAACATATGTATTCCTATATATGTAATAATCATTGGCTTAAAATTATCAATAGAGAATACATTAAAAAAATTATTTAAATCAGATACCTTTTAGAATGGGACCCTTTAAAGCCTTTTGCATTTTGAATCATTTGCTATTTCCCTATACAAAAAATTATTTAAAAATCTATGTATATTGCAATTTTAGCTCTATTGTGGATGTTAGTGGGTAAAAGTAATCAGAAATAATACCTCAAAAAATTAAACATTTTTAGAGCATTCTTTTCTCAGCTTTTCTTTTTAAATTATGTGATCTCGTTATTAAAAACTGGAGAAACACTCTGCTTATTTCACAGGTTTCTAGATCCCAGGCACATATTCATCTTTAAAAAAAAAAATAGTAATTTTGTGATATAAATCCTGTTTCCAAGAAAACGGAGTTTTTAACTGCCTAAAATACAGACTACGGAGAATGACATACTACCAGAGGGCTTGTATCTATCCCTGGCACCGTTCAACATCATAATACAATCACCAATCAACTGATCACAGTGCAGCCCAGCCCAGCTACTTCTAAGACACAGAGCAACTCAGTCTCTAATATAAATCCTATCTTAATGCATATAGCTTGTATAACCTTTGAGACTACTAATTACATTTAATAGATTTTTTTTCTTCTTTGTAAAAGTCTCAAGATTAGAGTCAGCAACTTCTAGCCCATACGCCAAAGATGGCTCATAGGTCCAGTTTTAACAACTCCCAATTCTGTTGGCTACCATAATTAGCCAGTCAGTGGGGGTTGAAGGTCAGCTTACACTAGCATTTTTAGTACATCCTCTTAAAGATGTTCCTCTCTACCTAGCCAGGATGAACAGACAAAAGGGAAAAGTTATTGAGCTGGTTCTAAAATCTGATTCAGCTCTAATTTTATAAAACCTAACCCAATATTCACACTTTTCCTAAATGGAATACTTCTTAAATTGCTCCTTATAAAGACTTAGGAACAGTACTCTTAGATAGAGTGATTATCAAAAGGGAAGAACTATTGAGGGAGGGAGGAGAGAATTATTTATAAATGCCTCTCCACCAAGGGACAGAGAGATGCCTGCTGGGTAAGAACCACTGTTACTGTAAACAAAATACAGGGGAGCCTACATATTACACCAAGGCACTCCCTATGGACAAAAACAATTTTATGTTTGGCAGGTGACCTTTAGGGCATAGGGACATACATAATAAGGCAATACTTTCAGAGTATTTTCTTTAACACATATTCTTGTTAGTTCTGTGTACTCCACCATAATAATGAAATCACAGAGGTTCATTTCTTTAACATAGCTTCTACGAGGAAGTTTGCCTACCTTGCAACAAATATTATTTCAACACTGTGATCATCACAGATTAGTACAAACTCCTGCAAACAACAAGTATGTACCCTGTCATAAATAGTATTAAATCTGGAGAATTTTCAGGAACAAATATTACTAAGTTTGTGGTAAGGCTCAGGAAAAAGGAGGCAATGAAATGTAATTCAAAGTCAGGGAGAAAACACACAGTCCATTACTTTAATAAAAGGTGCAATGTACAGTGCCAAAATGTGTGCTTAAGATCATGTATGTCATAATGATTGCACCTAAATTCAGAAACAGTCTCAGAAAATATTTTTTAAAGGTTTATTAAAAAAAACAAAACACAGAATGACATACTCAAGTACTCTCTTCAATAGCTCAGTTAGTGGAGGGTTGTAGTATTGCCCAGAATGTCATACTCTAATGACCAGTGTCTTACATTTCTACAAATAGTAGCATTTTCACCAAAAATAAATATGTGCTACTGACTGTTTCTATACTGAGCCAGAATATATACAAACCTATAGCCAGGACAAATACAAAAGCTGTTATTCCTAAGACTGAGTTTTTAATAGAGATTGCAGGGTCCTATCAGATTAACTATTATTCAAAAGCCCATACACTCTTCTAATTACCTGCTAGGTTTAAGAGCAGGCAGTTACACTTGTTTTGCTATCATTACATATCACCTAACCCTATGCAATCTTTACATGACTCCCATAGCCCGTAATTAAAAACTGCCAGTCATGTCCTTAGAATCCACAATTTCACTCCCATGAATCTTCCAGGAAGCCAGCCTAAAGAGACACTTGCACAGGTCTGCAAGAATATATGTAATCAAACTTCCCTGGTGGTACAATGGTTAAGAATCCACCTGCTAGTGCAGGGACATGGGTTTGGTCCCTGATCCCCGAAGATTCCACATGCCCCAGGGCAACGAAGCCCGTGTGGCCCAGAGCCCACGCTCTGCCAACTAGAGAAGTCACCGCATGAGAAGTCTTTGCACCACAACAAAGAGCAGCCCTCGCTCACCATAACTAGAGAATGCCTATGCGCACCAACGAAGACCAAGTGCAAGCAAGAAAAGTAAGTAAAAAAGGAAAAGAATACATGTAACCAAAATGCCCGCTGCAGTATGTCATAGAGGGAAAAAACTGAAGACTGAAATATTCTTAGTAGAGAAATGGTTAAATAAGCATGTTATAGCAATTCTGTGGTACGCTACATGTCCTTAAAAGCAGACACAGATTTGTAAATATTACACTGATATATGGAAAGCAGAACACTTAACTGCTTCAACAGATTTGGAAGCCTATCCGGCAGGCATCAACAGGCATCATCTTTGCCTTGAAGAAGCCTGCACTCAACTGGGAAGACACGTATAATAAAGCTGTTTGCACACTGTGGTAAGGGATATGAAAGATGGAATAGGAGAAATACAGGAGTACAGAGAATAAGGGGAATGAAAAAAGCTACTTGAGGTTGACTCATCAGCTAATACCTCTCTGAAGAGATATTTTAAGCTGAGACCTGAAGGAAGGGGGAAAATTGTATGTATTTGTCTGAATATGCATAGGAAAAAAATGTCCTGAAAAAAATATACCTAAATGTCTACAGCAGAGAAAGATGAACTCGTGTTAAGTGCCTAGGTCTTCAGTCCGCTCAAAACTTGGTTCCACCAGAAACCTGTTACTTGGAGAAATCTCTTAACCTAGCAAAGCCTTAGTTGCCTCATCTATTAAAGGTTAACTACATTAAGTTGTGAAAATCAATTGAAACACAGAAAATATAGTAAACACATTACAAGGGGATAAAGGGAAGAGAGGATCTACATATTAAGTTTTAAGAAAAATATCAACAAAACAAGAATGGAAAATATAGACATTTTTGGATATTTACAAATATTAAGGACCTATCTTTTTTTATTATACTACCACGGTATTAGTGTATATCTTTAAAAAAAAGTCAACTTTTAGAGAAGCAGTATGAAATATTTACAGATCAAATAAAAACTAGAATTTGCTTCAAAATAATGGGTAGGGATAAAAGTATGAGTGAAAAAGAGTGGCCACGAGTTGATGATGTTGTAGTTGGATCCTGAGTACACTGAGGTTCTTTATACAATTCTATTTTTATGTATGTTTGGAATATCCCATAATAAAGCCTTTTATAAAAAGAATAAGCACTCAATTCTCTGCTGTGATTATCTTTGGAAAGAGGAAACTGTTGCTTTTGTTTGCTTTCAAAGAGTCATCACCACTTGGTTTTTTAAAAAATATGCCCACAGAGATTTCACCTTTACCAGAAATGAGAAAAATTAAGCTTCTGGATATAGAGCAAATCATCCTTGATCTAAATGCGCCAACCTACATTTCATTAAGTCATCCTTTAAATTCCTTGTCTCCCAATTCTAACACTGTACAAGATTATCAAAGAAAACATTGTTCCTTTCAGAAGATATAAGAGAAAAACCCTATCACCCACCCACTGGAGAAGAGGCCACAGTGACCCTATACACCTTCCAATGGTTCCGTTTTCAGAGCTCTTGAGTGTAGAATTCCTTCCTCATACAAGAAGCCCCCAATCAAGTGGGATGCAGCCACTTAATGAACTTAGAGGAGGCAGGATCAATTCAACACTTCGCCTAACTCTGTGCAATAGTGCTAAACAGGCATTATGCCACTCCATCACAGCCCAAGAAAAACATCTCCACTTAATACTATACGATTAGTCACTCCGTCGTGTCCAACTCTTGGCGACCCCATGGACTGTGTAGCCTGTGTCAGGCTCCTCTGTCCATGGGATTCTCCAGGCAAGAATACTGGAGTGGGTTGCCATTCCCTTCTCCAGGGGATCGTTCCAACCCAGGGATTAAATCCAGGTCTCCCACATTGAAGGTCGATTCTTTACCACATGAACCACCAGGGAAGCCCAAGAAGTAAACTGAAGTCACTCAGTTGTGTCCAACTCTTTGCGGCCCCGTGGACTGTAGCCCACCAGGCTCCCCAGTCCATGGGAATCTCCAGGCAAGAATACTGGAGTGGGTTGTGGATATACTGTTTTAGTTTCTAAACTAACAAAATCTAGAATCATACCTCTATTAAAAATAATAAATACAAATGAAAGCAACAAATTAAAAAATAAAATGGTAAAAATGCAATCTCTAGTTAAGATTATCAAAGTGGATCTCTCAAACATTTCAACTACAAGAGATAGAACTAAACGCAAGGACATAAAAGAAGATAGAAAAAAATCATACAAAATTAGATAAAAGAACACTGGTGTAGCTATTTTAGTATCAAAAACTGCGACTTTACAAAATTTTTTTAAGACATTACTTGGAGCTAAAGGGGGTACCTTCATAATGATAAAAGGTTCAATTCATGAAGATACCAATTTAGTTTTTTTTTTTTTTACTTTAAAACAAAAAAATTTTAAATATACTAACCCAGGGTGAATTTTAAAGCACCTCTCTCTGTAGCTAACATCAACAAGACAACCAAAAAACAAATCAGTAAGGACACAGATAACCTGAACAACACTGTTATCAACAGAATTAACAGACAACTGCAAATACATATTCTTTTCAAACATACTTAGAATACTGACAAAAACTATTCATATTCTGGACCTCATTAAAGCAAATCAACAAGTTCAAAAGAACTTAAATCATATACAGCATATTCTTTAACCACAATGAATAGAAATCAGCAAATCAACTACATTTCAATAAAAAGTTAAAAAAAGAATGCACAAAGGCAGACTATAAATAATTGGGAATCAAAATAAATAGAATATTCAAATGTATTTTAGAAATAAAAAATCAAATCAAGATAAAGAGGTTGTCATGCCAAGAAAAAATAAAACTAAAAAGGTAACCATAAAAATCCCACTGCTGGAAACTAAGCACATTTCTACAGTGACTATGTAAATACTTTAAACAGACAAATAGCAATTCAACTCAAGAGTTCACTATCCACCAGCAAGGCTGTGATTTACTGTCCCCCAATTCATTATCTGTACCTGCCCCCAACAAAGTTCATCTGAAATCCTGTCTATTCAGGTTTTATGAAATACGCTTGCCTTAAATTTCTCAAAATGCACACTACTACTCTGAAGAGTTCCATGGCACTTTGCAAAACTAAGACATTTCATTACACGCTACTACAAGTACAATTTGGAAGGAAACTTATGACCAGCCTAGATAGCATATTAAAAAGCAGAGACATTACTTTGCCAACAAAGGTCCGTCTAGTCGAGGATATGGTTTTTCCAGTGGTCATGTATGGATGTGAGAGTTGGACTATAAAGAAAGCTGAGTACCAACGAAATGATGCTTTTGAACTGTGGTGTTGGAGAAGACTCTTGAGAGTCCCTTGGACTGCTAGGAGATCCAACCAGTCCATTCTAAAGGAGATCAGTCCTGGGTGTTCTTTGGAAGGACTGATGCTGAAACTGAAACTCCAATACTTTGACCACCTCATGCAAAGAGTTGACTCATTGGAAAAGACTCTGATGCTGGGAGGGATTGGGGGCAGGAGGAGAAGGGGACGAAAGAGGATGAGATGGCTGGATGGCATCACTGACTTGATGGACATGAGTCTGAGTGAACTCCGGCAGTTGGTGATGGACAGGGAGGCCTGGCAGGCTGCGATTCATGGGGTCGCAGAGAGTCGGACACAACTGAGCAACTGAATTGAACTGAACAAGTACAATTAAGTGTTTGCAGTCTTGTTTTCGCTATGAAATGTCCTATGGATGAAACAACGGTTATACTGAACAAGTATTTATACTTAAGTAGTTGTATCATACTGAAATGAAAATGTAGCATGAAAACAAACTACTTGTATAAACCATTTGTAATATGCTGCATGTAACCATCCGCCTCTTTCTATCCACTCAGTGGATATGGAAGCTGGCACATTGTAACAAGTCCCCACAGCCCACAACACAGGTGAACTAAGGTTCAGTCCTCTGCAAATGACCTATGACGGACCAATGAAAGTCATCCCCCAAGACTCTTTGGGTACCAAGACTGTTAAGGATAAAGTCTGGCATCAAAATGGCTATGTTTAACACAGGCACACTGGGAAACTGTCTTGAGAGAGAGATAAGTAGACAAATCACAGTAAAGACAACAGGTATCTGAATTGTTGGCTTCATTTCTTTGTTCCTAAGACCCAGCTACCTGATTTTATCCTTAAAGATTTCATTAGACACGCATAGCGAATCGATCTCAAACGTGACCAAAGTCTGCCATTTGTTTTTTGCATCCTACTTTACCTTTTTATGCTTCAAAATCTGTGGCACTGCTGCTCTTTAAAACTGGACTCATTTGTGAAGATTCAGTATTTCTTTCAATAACAAAGGCAAAACTATTAAGTCTTTGCACACTGCTGTTCCATACAAATCCTCTGTGTTCTTCTGACATGTGTCTCTCTAATTCTAATCACCCCAGAATTACAGAAAGAAAAAAATCTACTCACATTTAACAGAAGAGAGGCTCAAATAAAATTCATCTAAGCTCAAGAATCTAAGTCTAAAATCAGATTAGCAATCTCCTGACTTGCAGGCCAATTATCTAATACAATGTCCTTTAAAAGGATAAATCATACCCACCAAACCCAGTTTATAACTTTCCATTTGAAGTATGTTATATAAATATTTAAAAATCAACATTAAGTGACAACATAAATATCCTTAAAGTTCCATTCTAAAATCTGTACCAAACAGCGTATCTGAATACATGAAAATCACTCATAAAATTTAATAACTTCTTTCTCCATCCCTTATTATACTTTAAAGAAATGAAGATGAAACTTGTATTAGACAAAAGAAGGAGCTGAACAAAACCACAGCCACCAAATTTCTATGCTCAGTCATGTCGTACTCACAAATGACAGAAAAATAACCGAAATAATGCAGAGGGAGAAATACCAAGTGCTGCCACACCTCCAGAATGTAAAATAGGAGCCTTAAGTTTCTTCTGAGGGAAAAAAAAAAATCACAAACACCAACAGTAAACCAGAAGTGCCAAAGGTGTCCTGAAGATTTTACCGTGCTGAGACCTCAGCCCGCCCTGACCTTCTTTATATAAAGACGATTCAGAGGTGAGCAGATTGGAGACTTCGCTAGGATGCATGCAAGATTTAAAGAAGACTCTGAGAAGCTCAGAAAAATGGAAGACCAACATAAACAAGACAAATAAAATTTCAAAAAACAGAAGAACTATTGTAACAAATTAAATAAAGGCTTTAAAACTATGATCCACAACAACAACAACAAAACTTTAAAAAAATAATAACAATAATTTTAAGCAGAAACTGTAAGTCAAAATGGCCAAAAGGGATGAGTGAGCCCTCTTAGAGGAGAAAGGCAAATAACAAATAGTTTCCACTGGTAGGCCTACAGTACCACACAGCGGAACAAGAGACTGACTAAGATGTTTTTTAAATAATAGAAAGACAGCACATCACAATGGAATGGTCAATTATAAAACATAGAATCCAACAAATAAGAGGGTTTCTTTTGGAGTGATGAAAGTTTCTTCAGTTAGATAGCTGAGGATACTTCTACAACTCCAAATAGCCAACATGTTTTGCACTTTAAATGGGTGAACTGCTTGGCATATGAATTTTATCTCAATAAAGCTATTTTTTAAAACCCACTTTGCTCTGAAAATATATCCTGCCTTCCAAAGTATTGTATAGAAAAGAAACCCTTCAATCTGTTGCTTTTAAACCTTCAAATATGCCAACCAAGTATGATATGACAGACTCTTTCCCGCAAGTATTGGGAAGTACTATAAACCAACTGACTTCTTAAAGATAATCATCATCTGTGAAGAATGAAATGACTCCTAAATATAGTGGACTGCATTTCTAAGGCAAGTACTAAAACCTCACTGAAAACCTGATTTCCTTATGACTTATACCACATCTTCCTATTCTGTAAACTAATGACACTTTCTCTACTCCAGGAATTGGTGATGGACAGGGAGACCTGGCGTGCTGCAGTCCACGAGGTTGTAAAGAGATGGACACAACAGAGTAACTGAACTGAACTACTTCACAGTCCATTAAACATAAAAATAAGATGAAAATCAGAAGTATTTAACATAAGAATTAACAAACATTTTACTGTTAAATTCCACATTACTTAATGTTGAATGAATTTAAGCAATATGATTTTTCTAAAGCAAACAATAAACCCAACATGGCTATAACGTTTCTTGCTGTTGTTCAGTCGATGTCATATCTGACTCTTTGCGACCCCTTGAACTGCACTGTGCCAGGTTTCCCTGTCCTTCACTATCTCCAGGAGTTTGCTCAAACTCATGTCTGATGAGTCAGTGATGCTGTCCAACCATTTCATCCTCTACCACCCCCTTCTCCTGTCCTCAATCTTTCCCGGCATCAAGGTCTCTGCCGATGAAATACAGCTGGCTCTTCACATCAGGTGGTCAAAGTACTGGAGCTTCACTTACTTGTCCCCCAAGAAGTTCTTCTAGGATTCACAAAGCCCTGTGATCCAAAACAAAGTACTCGTTTACCTTTTAACTAAGCTTTTTAACTAAACCTGAAGATTAAGGAGGAGATATTCAAGACAGTTATGGGGACTGGAAAAAAGTGTATTTATTCTATCGACATACGTTCATGGTCTAACTACACAAAGGGTACTGATGTGTCTTATAAGTCAGGAATACTGCTTGATGAAAACCTTAAAATAAGATGTGACTAACCACCAACTTAAAATGAATGCTGCTGCTGCTAAGGCACTTCAGTCATGTCTGATTCTGTGCGACCCCATAGACAGCAGCCCACCAAGCTCCCCCATTCCTGGGATTCTCCAGGCAAGAACACTGGAGTGGGCTGCCATTTCCTTCTCCAATGCAGGAAAGTGAAAAGTAAAAAGTGAAGTCGCTCAGCCGTGTATGACTCTTAACAACCCCATGGACTGCAGCCTACCAGGTTCCTCCATCCATGGGGTTTTCCAGGCAAGAGTACTGGTGTGGGTTGCCACTGCCTTCTCCAAAATGAATGCTAGCAACCAATTCTTTCGGCACTTTCATTAAACAGGTTTGCTGCATTTTAAGTCAATCCACTTTAAAAAGGAAAGAATGCCTGCTGGGGAGAAAGCAGATAATTTTAAGGTTAAAGGGGTTGGGGGACGGGGGATAAAAAGGTTAACTCCAGAGACATTTAATGTCCTGAGACTACAATTCATTACCAAGAATAATTTCTTTTTATTCCTCTATACCGTTTTTCAAAAACATGTCTGCTCCTAAAGTTTACAAACTATCTGAGATATACCCCATACTTCTAAAAATGCAAGGAGAGGAATCCTATGAACACAAGTCAGTTAACAATCTTCCATTAAAGAAAAACATCTCATTTGTATAGCACTTCATAGCAGTGACTTTACATAAATGCTCTCACTTTTAAGCCTTTACATCAGTTGCACCTGTTTTGGGGAAGGCTGGCAATGAGAGGACATCCAGGCCTCATCTTGTTATCTTTTAAGCAACACTGCCAGGTCTTACTCAGCTACTTAACAAATATTTATTGATTACCCTACTTCAAAGGTTTTAGGCACTGGGAAAAAAGGGTAAGACAGTCTCTCCTCTCTCAGAATTTTTATTCTACTAGGGAAGGTAGCTGCTGTTGTTTAGTCCCGAAGTTATGTCCAACTCAATGACCCCATGGGCTCTAGCCCACCAGGCTCCTCCGTCCATGGAACTTTCCAGGCAAGAATACTGGAGTGAGTTGCCATGCCCTCCTCCAGGGGATCTTCCCAATTCAGGGACTGAACTCCGCGTCTCCTGCATGGCAGGTGGATTCTTTTACCACTGAGCCACATGATAAGACCCTAGGGAAGGCAGACAAACAGCAAATAAGGTAATACTGTGAAAAAACTAAGCAATCAAGAAAATGAAGGAGGAAACTACAGTCAGGAGAAGGGAGAAGACAGTATTCCCTATCGAAACCCCATTTCTCCTTCCTGCTCAAAGAATCCTGCCTTACAAGGAATACAAACTTCCTCACCTCCAAGGAAGTAAGCTACTCCCTGGCTGTAGGTGAGTCATGGCTGGGCCAGAACCAGTGTTTTCCTCAAAAGGCAAGATTAGTGCCTTGAAAGCAATTTACACCAAGGGTTTATAATCAAAGAGGTTTACAAACTTGGACTAAAAAACTTATTTTCACTAACCTCTCACTGAAATTTAACATTTCTATCATGAACAGGCAACAAACCACAATATTATTGGCAGTATCTTGACTTTGCACCAAGAGAAATCAGATATCATATCACAATTGTTGAAGATACTTCAAAATATCATTTACACTCATCACTACTTTGAACAGCTGCTAGATTATGTTATTGAAAGTGCTAATAAAGAAACATTACAACAACAAACAAATTTAACAGTTTGAGAGCTAGAGTTTCAGCTTTACAGATGGCGCTAGTGGTAAAGAATCTGCCTGCCAAGTGAAGCAGATGCAAGAAACACAGGTTTGATCCCTGAGTTGGGAAGATTCCCTGGAGGAGGAAATGGCAGCCCACTCCAGTATTGCTGCCTAGGAAATCCCACGGACAGAGGGGCCTGGTGAGCTACAGGCCATGGGTCACAAAAGAGTCAGACACAACTGAGCACACAATCATAAGCTACATTGTAACATTCTGATATATTTGGGTTTTCTCTTATGCGTTGATTTTATGAGTTTAAAAATATTACTTTGAGGAGCCTACAGCTTCAGACTGCTAAAGCTCTTATCACAATAAAGGTTAAGAATCCTCCATCATAGAAGGTCATAAGCAAAAATTCTCCTCAAAATAGAGAACAAAAAATATCAACAGCAGCATGTGTAACAGCTAAGAATCATCCGAAGTTTATTTCAGTTACCCACATGTATCTTATCATGTACTGCAGTTCAAAGAATTTAAAAGCCAAATGGTCTAAAACTACCTCTGCATAAAAATACTTTGTAGTAAAAAA
Source organism: Neotragus pygmaeus (assembly GCA_006410875.1). Classification (NCBI taxonomy): domain Eukaryota; kingdom Metazoa; phylum Chordata; class Mammalia; order Artiodactyla; family Bovidae; genus Neotragus; species Neotragus pygmaeus. The sequence continues at coordinate 93,369 of SJYV01017028.1, read as the reverse complement.
TTAAAAATACATTAGTATTTTGTTTTTGCCAGAGGTATGACTCAGTTCTCCCCAGTAAGAGGTATGAGGAGGTATGCTAGGAAGAATTCTGCTTTCTGAAGTTAAAAAAAAAAAAAAAAAAAAAGCCCTCCTCTTCTTCCTGCCTTGAATGTGAAATAGACAAGCCATGACATACTTCAAGCCATGATCGTTATCTGGTGTCCAAGAGAACCATGTGATATGAAAGGCAAAGCAGGTTCGGACAGAGCCTGGTCCGAACCACTGTACGGCTAAACCATGTTGCGTGAGGAAAATAAACACTGATCTGTTTAAGACCCTGTTGGTCAAGTTTTCTATTACTTGCAGGTGAAATGGTCCTATCCGATAAATGATTGACTACGGATAAGGTGACAAAGTAAAGCTGCTCTGAGTGCTAACATCTGAGCCAAGACCTCATGCATGAGACAACAGCCAGGTAAGATCTAGAAGAGCACTCCAGGCAGAATGCTGGAACAAGCAGAACCAGCCAAAGGTGAAAGACACAGGAGATGATGTCAAAGAAGTGGGCAAGAGCCAGCCCACACAGGACCCTTGCCTTCCACCTCTTCCATGGAGTGCCACAACACACAGGCACACCTCACACACACACACATTACATTTCCCAAGTCAATACAAAACACGAGGGAGGGAGACACCTCATTTAAAAACTGGCTTGAGGTATAGAACTATTCCTTGAAACATAATAACAGTTCTTTAAAAAATCTAACAAAGGACTAGAAATTGGATAAATTATGTTATCACATAAATACAAAGTAATAAAGGACTAATACTAAGTTAGGTAAATGTTCATCACACTAGCATGGGTGGGGGAAAACATAATATGGACCCATTTTTATTAAAACAAAAGCTAGAAGAAAATACAAAAATGTTTAAAGCAGGTGATAAGACATGTTTCTTAATTTTCACTTTCCTTCATTTAGACTTTAACCATCACTCTGTACTTTATGATCAGAAATACATGCCTCCAAAACTGAAGAGTTTTTAAAAGCTGCTCACCAAATGTAACATGGCACCCCGGTGCATCCTGGAACAGAGGCATCACGTGAAGACTAAGGAAGCCCACCTCAAGTATGAGCAGTAGTGATGCATCGGTACTGGTTCACTAGCTGAGTCAAACTTATCATACAAGATCTTGCAAAAAAAAGAAAAAAAAAAAAACTGGGGAGGAGTATAGGGTAACTATCTTCACAACTTTTCTGTAAATATGAAACTATTGTAAACTTAGAACTTTCTTTTTTAAAACGTTTAAGTCTTCTTACCTAATAAGACTCTTCAAGCGGCAAGTACAGACACTGGGGAGCCATTACTAACGAATGGTAAGCAAAGGGAAAGACATCTAGGAATTCAGGAAATTTAGGAATGAAATTAGGAATTTCAGGCATTTAGGGAGAGATAAAAGTTAAGGACAACAAGTTCTGCATATGTCTGCATGGTATACAACAGGCCCTTACTGCAGATAATACAATACTTGTTTTTTTCTTTACTATTTTCAGAAACCAGAGGTTTAATCTATTTCAAAAAGGCCTTATTGATCCCCTCAGCTTAAAAAAAAGGAAGTGCTGAGAACTAATATACTTTTTACAATACCTTTGAGTTATAAGAATTTTCACTCTTAAAACAGCAGGAGGACTTCCCTAATGGTCCAATGACTGACTGAGACTCCTAGTTCCCAATGCAGGGGACAGGGGTTTGATCCCTGATTGGGGAACTAGATCCCACATGCTGCAGCTCAGAGTTTGCCTGCCTCAACTAAGACCTGGTGCAGCCAAATAAATATTTTTTAAAAGGGACAATACCTGTAACCAGCACATCATTTCTTCCTCATGAATGTCTTTCTAGTTGTGATAGATATATTGTCATACTATTTTCAAGACTTTATCAGATACACCCCATTTTCCTCTCTACAACCATAGTCCTCATTTGCAGGAAGCTGAGGGGACCCCTCCCAAATCTCAGACCTGCAGAGATGATTATTTATTGCAAACAGCCTCTCAAGCTAAAGCCAGTAGCCTGTGGAGGAAGCAGAAATGATCAGTTTCCAAAAGCCTCTATCTTGGGAACAATCCTGATAGTTCTCATCCATCTGCTGCCTGCCAAGTTGCTTCAGTCGTGTCCAACTCTGTGCGACCCCATAGACGGCAGCCCACCAGGCTCCCCCATCCCTGGGATTCTCCAGGAAAGAACACTGGAGTGGGTTGCCATTTCCTTCTCCAATGCATGAAAGTGAAAAGTGAAAGTGAAGTCACTCAGTCGTGTCCAACTCCTAGCAACCCCATGGACTGCAGCCTACCAGGCTCCTCTGTCCATGGGATTTTCCAGGCAAGAGTACTGGTGTGGGGTGCCATTGCTTAATATTTATTTTTAGATGAATAAATAAAATAATGAATGAAAGTGCCCACATATAAACTGAAGTTTTTACATTATTTGGTGGGAGACTGAGTCAAGCAAGAATATGTATTGGGACTTCTTCAGGGTATCAGCCTGATGCCTTTCCATTCAGACCCAAGCTTCCTAATGCCATGCCCCATCTGTATGATGAAGAGCTGGCATGATGTTTCTTCTTTTGAATTCTAGCCCCCAAACAATGAAGCTTATTAATGGATAGGTACTGACTATGAAATGGTGTCACCTAAATGATTTAGTATCTATAAATTCCCAGATGCTAAATAGCTCAGTCAAGTCTGACTCTTTGCAACCCCATAGACTATAGCCTGCCAGGCTCCTCTGTCCATGGGATTCTCCAGGAAAGAATACTGGAGTGGGTTGCCATGGCCAACTCCAAGGGATCTTCCCCACCCAGGGATCAGACCCCCGTGTCTTACATCCCCTGCATTGGCACCACCTGGGAAGCCAGTAGTGATAAAGAATAATCACTAAACTCTTTAAAGAAAAGGCTGTCTTCTTCATCTCATTCCCTGCTGGTACACAGCAGGCACTCAGCAAACACTTCTTGAATGAATGAATGTTAGGCCAACTCTTTCTTCATCTCTGCCAGTCCAGTCTCCACAACTGTTCTGTGCTGTGCTTAGTCATTCAGTAGTGTCCGACTCTTGAGATCCTGTAGACTATAACCCGCCAGGCTCCTCTGTCCACATGGATTCCCCAGGCAAGAATACCTGGGGAGTAGGTGGCTGTGCCCTTCTCCAAGGAATCTTCCCAACCCAGGGATCAAACACAGGTCTCCTGCACTGCAGGGGGATTCTTTAGTGTCTGAGCTACCAGGGAAGTCTCCATAACTAGTTTACCAGAATTGGAACTGGACTGGAAAGCTCTTATATGTTTTGAAAAAATAGTGTTGTTTATGTGAAAAGAAGACAAAAACATAAACCAAACTAGAAGGGTGAGGTGGTGAGAAACTTTTAAGAAGTTTAAAAATTGAATTAGGTAACGACAAGCGACGTGGTAATCATGAATGAAGTTTATAGCCAAAGAAATTATGGGCTTAAGACAGAGACGAGGTAGTTCAACCAGTTTCAGGAGCTTTAAAGTAAACCATTTCGACCTGGCCCCAGGAAAGATTGTGAAACTGGATTGGTCTGTCTGTGTGATCCCTAGACCTCCGCTCTTTCCTTCAGCCCTTTTCCAGGCTGACAATCCCCTCAAGTTTTCTCCACTCCCTTCCCCCTGACTTTTTTTTACATTTCAAGGAAAATACAGTGGTGGCAGGTTGAAATTAGCTCCCCAAATACCCCTAATTCCTGTATTTCAGCAGCCTCAGGACAGATTTCCCAGGCTATAAACAGTGAATGCATCACCAATGATTTGAAATAAAATCAGTATTTTTCCTAGAAGAGATGGGGTATCTTGCCTTTCTTTCCTACTCTGTTTTCCAGAAGTTTGCTTGTTGAAAGCCCAGCTTCCTCCTTAAGAAGGGTAGTTAGAACTTGACATGGATTGGTTAAGGGAGGCAGTGCAGAGAAGTATAGCTCTTTAAAATGTTTGAGTTCAGGGATTTTTCAATATGTAATCAACAGCTCAAAAAAAAAACATTTACTTAGTCAAGAAAGTAATCCGATCCAAACAGAATTGGGTATTTCTTTGGGCAATTTATTTAGAATCTTTGGTCCTTTCATGATTCAACCTGCCCTTTTTAAAACTATGAGTCACCATGATTCTCATTCTGACCAGTATTTTTCTGCTTCATTGCTTGGAGGTAAATGAGGATTGCATTGTGAATCCAGCACATTTTATCTAGTATACTACTAAAGCGAGTTATTGAAGGCTTGATAAATTGCAATGCTGTAGCATGACTAAGAGTGTACGCCTGGATCTGACCTCTGGAACTGCTGCAGCCATCTTGTGACCATGAGGAAAGGGATTTTAAAAAAAATTTTTTTTTGCTGAATCTTGAATATATGTATTCAGACTTGCTCACTGCGTAACCCTGAGCCTGTAATATTAGCAAGAAATCAGAGCAACTGCTTCCCCAGAAGAAGGAACCAGAGCAACTGTTTTTCAGAAAACTAGTCAATCAGTAGAAAAGCAACCTTGTGAAGAATTTGTGACTGTCCTGTCTAGACTCAACAAACTGATTTGGGGCATAACGATCAGCTGTGCCAATTTCTACTGTAACTAACCAACTTAGAACTTGCAATCAAAGGAGTTGTTGAAACCAAGAAATCATTATTCTCTGTGAAAACTTGTGACTTCTGCCTTTATAGGTCCTGCCCTTGCCTTTGAGAGACAAGGGACCCTGTCGTCAGAAGGCTGTTTTCTCTCTTTTATACCTGTTAGATAAGTAAGTCCTGATGACTTCATGCTAAATTTGTCTCCCAAGTATTTTTGGAGTATGGACACTTCACTCTGCCTCAGGATCTTTGTTTCATTGTTTAAAACGATTTTTTAAGTCTTTACTGAATTTGTTACAGTATTGTTTCTTTTTNTGGGACACTGAAGCCAAAATAAGGTGACAAAACAAAAATCACACTGGTAATAGTATTAGACCCCAAATTTAAGTTGAATCCCAAAGTCTGCTCTTAGCCACTTATCCTGCACGCCTTTTTCATTGAGACATTATCATGTTATCTTTGAAAACATACAGAGAGCATTTCAAATTCCTATGAACAAAGTAAAAAAGCAGCTAGTAATATTCTGGAGCAGAGGTTGGCAAATTACAGCCCGCAGGCCAAATCTGGTCAAACACCTCATTTTGTAAAGTTTCAAAATGGCTGATTTGGCTGCTTTTTTTTAAACCCTTTAAGAGCTGACCTGCAAAACCAAAAATATTAACCATCTGGCACCTTGCAAAAAAAGTTTGCTGACCCTGGCTCTGAAAGATGACACTACGTAAAACCTTCCCCTAAGTAGTCAAATTAACATACATTTTTTTTCTTTATCATTATAAATAAAAATAGCAGCAGCTACTATTTATCAAGTGTATACTATTTATGAACAATCCTAACAGCACCCATTTATAACCAAGTAAACTACAACTCAGAGAGTTTAAATGACTTGCCCAAGATCACACAGCTAGATTATGAGGACCTTGTTTAAACAGTGTCTAGTCTTGAATTCCATAATCTTTCTATATGACACTTCCTTCAAAACACATAAATGTGCATAGCCATGGGAAAAACAACATTTTCTGTAAAAACTGATTAAAATTACATGATAAAAATGTCAACTTTCAGCCTGGATGGGAGGGGAGTTTGGGGGTGAATAGATAAATGTATAGGTATGGCTGAGTCCCTTTGCTGTCCACCTGAAACTATCATGACATTATTTGTTAATCGGCTATACCCCAATGCAAAATAAAAAGTTACCAAAAAAATGCCAACTTTAAGGGGAAATAAGATGTTCATGTAAATGTATGCACAGGTATTAATCTTACTTTCTACTATATTTACATTTTTGCTGTTATTCCAATTGCATAACCCAGGGATACGCAAAGCATAGTAAGAATATGGCTATCTTCCTTATGTAAAAATATGGGGCAAAGAACTCATTAATATAAACACAGAAAGAAAAATATATTTACTTAGAGCATTTAACTCTCTTGCCACTTCTGCAAACTGACACCCTCTTCTGCTACAGCCTCGCCAACCCTCAGACATCCCTGTCTAAAATGCCCAGCTCTTTGGCTCATCCACTCACCTGTCCATCTCACCCCACCCAGCTCTCCACCCTATCCCCTGAAAGACTCTGTTAACATTAACCTATGTAAAATATCAGTGTACCAAGGAAAGAATTCAATAGAAGGGAGCTGCTGGTACATTGATTTATGAAGTCTTTTTTATTATTATGCTGTTAATCTCCCACACTACTGGACTGATTTAGCTCACTATCAGACTATATTATACATATTTACAGTGAAAGCCACATCACAAAGATAATAAAAGAACTTAATTCAGAACTCAGTGTGGGCAAGTATGGACGGATGCAGCTAAAACAACTATTCTGAGAAACACCATGGTAATATTTTTACTATATTCTCCTTTCCAAACAGCTAGTCACCTGATGAGGCATCTGAGTAATGTCTCAGAATTCAGCTTAAGATTTTCTATGATTAATTCTGTCCCTAAGTTTATCGCCCCACTCCTAATAAAACTATAAACTCAAGGTCAAGGACTACATCTGTCAATCCTCATAATTCCAAACCTTAACCACCTAAGGCTTGAAATAGTGACCAAAGCTGTTCATAAATACATATCATTTGCTTATTATTCACATACATTAATTGTATCTCTACTGCTAACTTCAGACTAACTTCACTGAGAACAGAGATGTTTTAAACGGTTGTTTTCTAGGTTTAAGAATATTGCTAATACAATTCAAGAAATAACTTTAAAAGATAAATGCACACACAAAGAAAAAAGAGCAATGTAGTCGATGCTGAAACCAAGATAATTTCTTCCCTTGTATCATGATGCTAGTAATAGCCCTTAAACAGAAATAATTGCAGATATTTTTAGAAAAATGGTTTTACTAAGTCCTGGATTTCACACTGGTTAAAAGAACTATGGATTAATCCACTCCTAACTTTAAAATTCTTTTAAGTAATATGGAAACTTCCCAAAACCTTTATGTGTATGAAAGTCACTCAGTAACGTCTGACTCTTTGCGACTCCATGGAATTCTCCAGGCCAGAATACTGGAATGGGTACTTTCCCTTCCCCAGGAGATCTTCCCAACGCAGGGATCCAACCCATGTCTCCCGATCGCAGGCGGATTCTTTACCAGCTGAGCCACAAGGGAAGCCCAAGAATACTGGAATGGGTAGCCTATCCCTTTCTCCAGGGGATCTTCCTGACCCAGGAATCAAACCAGGGTCTCCTGAATTTGCAGGCAGATTCTTTACCAACTGAGCTATCGGGGAAGCCCAAGAAATACCTTTAAAAGATCAATACACACACACACACTCAATGCAGTGGTTGCTGAAACCAAGATATTTTCTTCCCTTGAACCTACTAGCCCAAATTCTTTACTATAGCATTAAATGTTTAAGTAAATTCAGCAGGTATCCTGAAAAAGTTTTGAGTTTCTCTAAATATAGTAAACTCAAGTTAACTGCATAATTATGAATCATCTTAATTTTGTTTTTAGTAACAAATTAATATACTGATTATAAGTAAACACATGACTGAAGCAGAAGGCCCATTCCACAGAGCAGAAAGAAAAGCAGCTATTCCAGCAAACATTAAGTTGCACCAAATCCTCAGCTGATGCAATATAAACTATCACCTTAAAGAGGTGCTACAACAAAAATCCCATATGATGGGCTATTGTCTCCAGTAATTTGTCTCAGTTGGATTTAGTTTGTGTAATGAGAAGACATCTGGAAAAAAAAAAAAAAAGGCATGGCCTAACATGCAAGCAGCTGAAAGTAATACTAGCTGGTTAGAAGAGGCAGCAGCAGATTACCTTACAGTGCCACACCAAAGGCTGAAATTCCCCAAGTCTTACCTCATAGCAGCAACTGAAGAGCAAAACTTGTCAAAAGGCAGGGTGAAAAGATGAACTCTGCAATTAAGTCTAGCTTTATAATAGAAGTATTTTGAGGTCAAAAGGTGAAAATCAACACTAACATACCTAATTAAGAGTTGAGAAATAACTAGCAAACAGGTCTAATCACAAAGTTAAGAATTACTCAATCTTGTCAGAAATGAGCCTAATTTTTGTTGCCATCTACTGGGAGAAGAGCCCAAATGCTGTTGGTAGAGACCAGGTCTAATCTCCTTTGGAGACTAAGCTGCTCTCCCTGGGTAAGTAAAAGAAATGGAAATATTTGCTTGATAAAGGAAAAAACTGGGAAGCTGCAGAAACTGTCTTGCAGAAAAATAGGCACTATTGCCTGTTGCAGCAGTAAAATACTGACACTTCACAAATGCTTCAACTCGAGTCCACAGAACCCCACAAATTTTGGCCTCTACAGCCTTAACAAATACTATTTTAAGTCATAAACTTGCAATAACAGCTAGCATCTCTGTTGTCCCCACATAAGGAAAAAGATCAAATTAATTCAAACTACAGTCATCAAAGTCTACAAGAACATGCTAGAAACAAAAGCTGCTAAAGAAAGCTAAATATTATGGCTACCACACCCCCAAATATTCTCTTTTGCTTTAGTTTCCCTTCAGCCACATCTAACCTCATTTTCCATTTTTGAAATCCTGTTGTACTTTGTATGTACTTTTGTAAAAGTATTAATAAAATGGGTAACAAATAATCTACTGTGACATCAACCAGACAGCAAGGGAAATATTTTACTAAAATATTTCACTTGATTAAACTAGGTAATATTAATTTCCACCTTTGAAAAAATAAAGTGAAAGTCACTCAGTCCTGTCAGACTCTTTGCAACCCCCATGGACTAAACTGTCCGTGGAATTCTCCAGGCCAGAATACTGGAGTGAGTTGTCTTTCCCTTCTCCAGGGAATCGTCCCAACCCAGGGATCAAACCTAAGTCTTCTGCACTTCAGGCAGATTCTTTTACCAGCTGAGCCACAAGGGAAGCCCGAGAATACTGGATTAGGTAGCCTATCCCTTCTCAGGCAGATCTTCCCAACTCAGGAATTGGACCAGGGTCTCCTGCACTGTAGGTGGATTCTTTCCCAACTGAGCTATCAGGGATTTTATATGTACATACTAAAACCACAATCTACTTTTGTTTTAAACAGCTTTCTAGAGGGGTAGACACTAAACAAAAGGTTCTCCATAAATAAGACTGATTTAAATAACTCATAAATAACTCAGAAGAAACATGTATTCTTAAACAGTACTAATTTTTTTTTTTAATCTCTGAATAAAAAATAGTTGAATGTGTTCGGATTAGATGATTGCCAGCTTCCACTAAAGGAAGAATTCTGTGACTGAACAGAGGGGCAATGGGAATCATTTAGATACCAGCTCTTGCCTACTGAACAAAACTTCTTAATCAAGTAGGGAAACTGAACAAGAAATAAGCTTTACCTCCACTGCTTCTACTGCCTCAAAACTTACCACAAAGACTCTAGTATGCAGTCCTGGAAAGGAAGCAATTTCGTAAAAAGATAAGTAAGATCTGAAAACACTTTTAGTTTTCTTTTCAGTTCATTTACAAACTCAGTATTTTTGTACATTTTTTTCATGTTGTCACTGCCTATTCATCTATCAACCATAACTTCAACATGTCTATTTGTTATATTGAGTATCTTAATCTCCCATTTCAGAACTTCAGTAATCTCAGCCCATTTCATAAATGTGGACCCTCTCCTTCAGAGGGCCAGTTTACCTTACCATTAGATCCTTGTCAACTCCATTTTTAAGCTCCCCACCCTCCTACACCTATCCAAGAATCAGGGCCAGCTCAAGCCCTTCCTCTGTTCATAAAGTCTTCCTCGATAACTTCACTCTCTCTCTAAACTTGAGTACTCGCTATATAAAACTCACCTTTGCACTTAAAAACAAATATGTACGATGTTATATGTTGCGTTCTTTTGACATAGTCTGAACTCATCTGCAATATTGGTATATTTTGAAATAAAAGATCTCATTTTACCTTATTTCTCCTCAGCACTCTACAAGAGGGCAGACCTAATATGGAACCAGAAATGCACACGCATTTGTTGCTGATGAAATATTTCTCCAATGGAGGCACTTCCAACAATTTATTCAGCAAGGTCAAAAACGCAAGCCCTAATTCATCTGTTTCTTAATTTAGATTCTATCAGGTTTTCTAAATGCAGAACACCTCTATGCTAATTATACAGTTATCAAGTCAGTTTGATTACCAACTAAAAGAAACTCGGAGGACAAAAACTACATCTTAAATACCCTTTTGTATTTCCCCAGCACAGCCCTATGGTGCACAGTAAGCACCGGATAAAACATGAACTGACAAGCTTTCATCTACTAATAACCATAATCCCCAAATGCTAAACCTGGGGTATCCAAGTCACTAAAACAATCTAGTACTTTAGCAATCCCTTAAGCAGCTGATTTTAATGAGCCTAATTCTAAAAAATTTATATTCTAAGATCCTACCTTCAGCTACCAAACCCTGAGAAACTAAAAATAAGCAAGTTGAGGGAATTCTTGGCAGTTCGGTGGTCAGGAGTTTGCACTTTCACCGCTGAGGGCCCAGGTTCAATCCCAGATTGGGGAACTAAGACTCTGCAAGCTGCCAATAAAATAAGCAAGTTGACAACATGTGCATGCATGATCAGTCACTCAGTCCTGTCAGACTTTTTGCAAACCCCTGGACTGTAGCCCACCAAGCTCTTCTGTCCATGGAATTTTCCAGGCAAGAATACTGGAGTCAGTTGCCATTTCCTACTCCAGGGGATCTTCCCAACCCAGGGATTGAACCCTTATCTCTTGCATTGGCAGGTGGATTCTTTACTGTTGTGTCACCTGGGAAGCCCAAGCTAACAGTAGACTATGTCAATACTATTATTTCACAATATAGTTCTTTAATGTGTCACCAGAATGAACTCTACCACTGCCATCTACCATGTACGATACATGGAGACTTGTGCCAGCCTCTGTGAGGAGAAAAGAATGAAACCTCTACTCTCAAGAAGCCAAAAGATCTCATAAAAAAGATGTAAACAGCTAGTAAGACTGCAAAAGCCATCAGTGAAACAAATGCTGCAGAAGGGAGCAGAAGAGTGAAGACTGAAAATCTTAACAGGAGCTACTGAAAGAAAGTTTAGAGTGTATGTAGCTACAGAGATACAAGGTTGGGGAAAGGTACTAATCCAAATGGACAGACAATCAAAGCTACTGCACGAATGAAACTCCCGGGTGTTTTCAGAGAGGAAGAGGCAGCTCCTCTGACTGCCCGCAGCCAAGAGTGCAAAACAAGTTTATAAAATACTGGGGCCATAGCAGAAATTATAGCATTTTCACACATTTGCTGTTTACAAGGCAACTACAAGCACTGAAGTTTTAAGATAAGGGAGATTGGGGAAGGCCCCTTCATATGATCTCCATGAACCTGGTCTCTAAGGACACAAAGCAGCTTATATTACAACTCAAGAGTGAATTTCAAACAGGTTATCCATACAAACTCACTTTGGGTTTTCAGGGCATCATGTTTACCAGTATGAGGACTTGAAAATGAGTTAATGTGACCTTAAGACCTGGTGGCTCAGAGAGTAAAGCGTCTGCATACATTGCGGGAGACCTGGGTTCAATCCCTGGGTCGGGAAGATCCCCTGGAGAAGGAAATGGCAACCCACTCCAGTACTCTTGCTTGGAAAATCCCATGGACAGAGAAGCCTGGTAGGCTACAGTCCATGGGGTCACAAAGAGTCGGACACGACTGAGTGACTTCACTTTCACTTTTAAGATGACACCACAAGGTCCATCTATTTATTCAGAATGCTGCCCATGGGTGGGAATGAGTAGTTGTAAAGTCAGAGTGGAACTCATTCACTGGTTATGACAGCCAACAAGCGATTAAAACACACATTAAAATGCTATAATTTCAAGTCTTGAAGGCTTGCTGATAGACACTTCAGCTTATAAATAATAAATAATTCAAAAATCCATGTATGGGTAATAACATATTTATAGAAATAAATATATACTTTCTAAAAAGAAACAGAAAATGATGTGTAAAATTCAGTTCTGTACTTAAATATGCAGTCTCAAAACTTAAGTCCTCAATGAAGCATTTAAATGATTAACTATTTCATGCAAATAATGGACAATTAAATAATGTGAAGTGGCTTGCCCTAATTTTTTTAATATGATTTAACTTGCAGTCTCTAAAATATATATTAAGAGATTAAAGAAGAAAACTCCAAAAACCTTGTTAGCATAACGGTGATCCAAAATGCTTATCAAAACAAATCAAATAGGGCATTACATTAAGCCATTACAAAATATTTTCACTTTCAGAATCTTATTCTCACAACTTATTTCTTCAACAAACGTTAAAAGAATCTTTACTATGGGACAGGCCCTGCGCTTGCTTCTATGGATAAAAGGGCAAAGACTAACCTCAAGAAATTAATCATCTACTAAGGAATACCATTCTATACTCAAGTATCTTCAAGTAGAACACCTACTACATACATTATAAAAGTATGTTTCAGGTAGAACAGTGTAAATAAATCAGGCAGTAGTGATCAATGCAGGGATGAACCAGGGGAATAAGGGCTGTGTTCCAATCCATCTTTGTAGCCTGATCTCCTGAATACAGTGTCTAGCACTGATACGGTGGCCATGACCACATTTTTCAGATTAAGCACTTGAAGTTCACAAGTAAGTAAAAGTAAGTAAAGTCGCTCAGTCGTGTCCGACTCTGCGACCCCATGGACTGTAGCCTACCAGGCTCCTCCCTCCATGAGATTCTCCAGGCAAGAGTACTGGAGTGGGTTGCCATTGCCTCCTCCAGGGGATCTTCCCGACCCAGGGATTGAACCCGGGTCTCCTGCATTCCAGGCAGATGCTTTAAAGGTTGTATTATTTGCCCAAGGTCACAAACACAGAAAACGCATTGCCAGAACTAGAACCCAAGTCTTCTACCTTCAAATCAGATACCCACTTGAACAGCACTGTTCCTTAATGAGAGAGCGGAGCAACAGGCAGCTTTTTAACTCTAGGTGCAGAATGACTTTTTAAATCACGCATAACTCCAAGACTGACTATTAACAGCTTCTCGGCACACTGAAGACAAAATGCTGCTGCTGCTGCTGCTAAGTCACTTCAGTCATGTCCGACTCTGTGCGACCCCATAGGCGGCAGCCCACCAGGCTCCCCCGTCCCTGGGATTCTCCAGGCAAGAACACTGGAGTGGGTTGCCATTTCCTTCTCCAATTCAGGAAAGTGAAAAGTGAAAGTGAAGTTGCTCAGTCATGTCCGACTCTTTGCAACCCCATGGAGTGCAGCCTACCAGGTTCCCCCATCCACGGGATTTTCTAGGCAAGAGTACTGGAGTGCGGTGCCATTGCCTTCTCCACAAGACAAAATGGGTTAAGTCTAAATAATGGACTACTCAAATAGCTTTTTCTTCTGGCCAATCCAGTTTCGTGAAACTACACAAGAATTACAAAAAAAGATCTAAAAGTCCTAGGATAAAAACTATCTAGCAGACTTATTTCAGTCTAGAAAACAACTTCTTTTGCCCATACCCTGAAACTAGCAATAAATTGTGGATTTTATTAAAGAACTGTATTTGTAAAAATCCAGGACATTAGCCAAGTTCTACTTAAATACAAATCACAAGACTGGCTCGTTATCAGTATATAGATCTATTTACCATAAATAACAGCAAGCACCCACTGTATACAGAGAGATCTAGTAGACTGCGTAGAAACTAAAGAACAATTTGCTAGGGGCTAGGGGTTTATTTCTGGAGAAGGCAATGGCACCCCACTCCAGTACTCTTGCTTGGAAAATCCCATGGATGGAGGAGCCTAGTGGGCTGCAGTTCATGGGGTCGCTGAGAATCAGACATGACTGAGTGACTTCACTCTCACTTTTCACTTTCCTGCACTGGAGAAGGAAATGGCAACCCACTCCAGTGTTCTTGCCTGGAGAATCCCAGGGACGGGAGAGCCTGGTGGGCTGCCGTCTATGGGGTCACACAGTGTCGGACACGACTGAAGCGACTTAGCAGCAGCAGCAGCAGCAGGGGTTTATTTCAGGGGCTTCCCTGGTGGCTTAGAGGTTAAAATATCCACCTGGAATGCGAAAGACCTGGGTTCAATCCCTGGGTCGGGAAGATCCCCTGGAGAAGGAAAATGACAACCCACTCCAGTACTTTTGCATGGAGAATCCCATGGAGGGAGGACCCTGATAGGCTACAGTCCATGGGGTCGCAAAGAGTCGGACACGACCGAGCGACTTCACTTGACTTCAGGGGTTTATTTCATGGGAAACAGATGGGAAAAGAGTGGAAACAGTGTCAGACTTTATTTTGGGGGGCTCCAAAATCACTGAAGATGGTGACTGCAGTCATGAAATTAAAAGATGCTTACTCCTTGGAAGGAAAGTTATGACCAA
>SJYV01017028.1:0-69881 GCA_006410875.1 Neotragus pygmaeus | reverse complement strand
TCACCGCCCCCCCCTTCCCCACTCCCCCTCGGTGGTAGCAGGAACTAATTCCCCTCCGGGTCACCCGGGACCTCAAGGTGGATATTTCACGGCGCAAGAGTTTCTGCTAACCCTTGGATGAAGGGGATAATCATCCCCAAAACTAGAAACACCCCACCAGCTCGAAAGTAGGGTTTGGTTTTTTAAAACCACGGCTGTGGCCCCCGTGACCCCAGGCAGGCCCCGCCCCTTCCTGGTTGTCTTAGCGACGGCGGTGGCGTCCCAAGATGGCGTCGTGGCTGCCGGAGACTCTGTTCGAAATTGTAGGACAAGGCCCAGCGCCGAGCAAAGACTATTACCAGTTATTGGTCACCCGGTTCCAGGCAAGTGCGAACCGCGGTTTCCCTTCCTAACAACTCTTCGCCCGCCCCGGCGGAGCGCGGAAGGCGAGCCGCGCTAGGCCCGAGAGCGACCGGTCGTTAGCCGGAAGCGCCTGGTCCCAGCTCCGAGCCGGGAGATTTCCCCTCGTCACCTCGGCCTCCCGTGCGGGCCCTGAGGTCCGCGTCATTCCTTGTCCCCAACCCCCAGCCCAACTCGTACCCGGCAAGCCTTCTTGGCCTCCTCACAACGCCGCCCGCTCCTTTCCCGCCACTCGGCGTTCCTACCCGTCGAGTTCCCTCCGCGCGAAAAATAAAACAGTCGTCCGCGGCTTGCGTGCAGCCTCTCCGTCAGCGTGGGTAGGAGGGAAAGAAAAGACTCAGCCAAGTGTCCCGAGGAGGAGCCGGCCAGGGAGGGGAGAAAGGGAGGAATTCTTTTCCATGGTAGGGTTTAATTACGGGAGATTTTGTACATCTTATCGCGGGCTTTTACGTATATACCAAGGCCAAGGCCACGTCAAAAAAAAACTTCCTTGTTTCTGGGAGGAATTGAGCGTTGGAAGCTTCCCCCTTACCTTTTTGGAGCCCCTTCTATCCCATTGGAAAGAGCGCGGGGCGGGGGTTGGTACAAAAATGTTTCAGCTGCTCTGCGCGTCAGCCCCACCCATAAATGACATCTGCTCTACAACAATAAGACCGCGGATTATGTTATCGCTCGAGTAACCATCGGCCTATTTTTCTGACTACTTGAGCTGTTTAAGGTGGGCTTTTATGAATGATTTATTGTGCCCACGAAACTTACAAGTTGAACTGGGTCTCCACTTGGAACTCGTTTCTGATTTTCTCGCCGAGTTTACTTAACATCTGTCACCGAGATATTCGTGCACCTTGCACTTTTCCTATATGGTATATCTGTAAAATGAAATGTAGAATTCTGTATAACGTACTTATTTTGGTGCACGTATTGACTGTTTCATCAGTTTTTCCAAGAGCACTTCAATATAATAAACTGACTTTTGTAGCTTCAAAAGCATCTTTTAAAAAAGGAATAATGTGTATTTTACTTTTGTATCTAAGATTTCTAAATATTACATGCGTAATGTCAATATTTCAAACGTGATAGCTTGTCTAACAAATTTTTCGTTAAACACTTTATAAGAAATGTTTGCACATTGATCTGGGATTTCCTAAAGGCTGAAATTTACTTGTTTTTTGTACATTTATTTTAGAATTGACTATTTTCCATTTGCTTTAAGATGTATGAACCTAACAGTTCTTCACATTTAGCATGAATGATTGAACAGTATCATATGTATTCTGACTTCATTTTCTATTTTATCTACTTCAAGTAAGTTAGAATGTTCTGATTTTCATTTTGCAGTCATTTCCGTAACTTGTCTTCAACACTTGTTTTTGAGTGTTTCTTTTCCTGTTATATTCAATATTGCAAGCCTCAACAAACTGAATACTGTTTACTTTTTTTTTTTTTTTAAGAAAATTAACCATAGGAGTCCTCCTGGTATTACTTCTCCCCAAGAATGGTTCTGTTGTTGGTGTTCTTCAGACTTTACTCCCTGGTCTAACTTGGGCACATGCCCTCCTCCAACTTCTCTCATGAAATTTTTCTTGCCTCACCCCCCAGTATTATTCTTTTTTTCTTCTTCTTTTTTTTTTTAACACATCAAAAACTCTTGTCTATTTCAGGCCCTATATTTTTTCTGTCTGTTCCTTGTGTACTAAATTCTTTTCAAGTTCTGATTCCTTTATTTTTTTAAAGCCAACTGAGTATATTCAAGTTCTGCCAGTGAAAATTAATCTCAAATCTGATTAATTCACACTCTTGTTAAAACTAGTTGTTAAAAATAGTAAACCCCAAAAATAGTCTTTTCAGTCAAATGTCTTGAGAATATGTTATTTTTAACCACAATATAATTTTTCTAAGTCTCAACCCAGGAAACTAAACATCCAGTGAGAGGTGATCTGACATAAATAAGTACTAGAAGACTAGAATTACAATGTGTTTTATAAAGTGGACTTTTTCCTGGAGTGACATTTTAAAATTGATTCCTGTGCATTTCTTTCACTTTCTTTCTGCCTTTGTTCCCCAAAATGATGTATATTATCCAAAATATGCTCCAGATTTAGATGGATGCTTCTTTTACTGTGATTCCCTTTTTTATTCTTTTTCATTGCTTTTATTTTTGTTTGCTTTAAATCCAAATAGCTGCACATTTGACGTGGATTTAAAGACAGATCTCTCATTAGAGCATCATACCATTGTCATAGTCCAAAATATATAAATATTTTACTTTACTATTTCCTTTGTCTTCTTGCTTATACGGTGACATCAAGTACATGCTTGTAGGGACATTCCCAGTTAACAGCTTGATGCCATGATTTTTTTTCTTTCAAAAAAGGAACTTAGAGAATATAGCTTGAAGTTAATATAGCTTAATTCTCAAATCTGATCTTTTTAGTGATGATCCAAAGGCATAGAAAAATCAGTGTCCTGCTTTCTAAATCAAAGATTTACCCAAATATTCCTACTCTAGTTTTAGTAGTATATATTATATTGGGTTCTAATCCTTTGAAAACTAGCAGATTCATAGTTAGGGCCAGAAGGAATCTTGAATATAGTTCAGACCAGGGATATTTCACCTAGTTTCTAAGAAAGTCTTATGTTGTGTTTCTGAATGAAGATCCTTCCTTTATTTTAAATCAGCAACTTGTAATTTATTGTGGGGATGCAAAATATAAGAGGATTCCTGCCTTCAAAGAGTTTATCATTCCTTCAACAAAAATTAAGCACCTTTTATATGCCAGGTACCTTTCTAGATTCAGAGAATCATCAGTGAACCAAACAAAGTCCCTCCTCTCCTGAAGCATATAGTCTAGTGGGAAGAATATAGGTAAGTGACTCGTTTTCTATAAACACTCTAAGGCTTTAACTTTTGTTTTAAGTACAAAGGAGATTCTTGAGGAATTGCCAAGTTAATGAATAGCTCAAACATTTTAAAATCTATGAGTCCAGAGGAAGCAAAAATTACTTTAGACTATGAGGTGCAGGAGAGCACTATGACAAGTTTTTTACTCTTGAAATTCTGTCTTATCTGTTCCCTTGAAATAGAAGTGTTGCTTAAGGTGGTCAGAACTAGTGACTTGGATTTAATGTGACAAATACTGGAAAACTGCTAGAAACACTAACCATGTGCTAAGAGTTGGCAGATATCTCCTGTTGCTCCTAAAACAGGTGGTTGCCCCAAGAACACAAGTGTGTTATAGTCACTCCAGCAGATGAAAGAAGGATAAAGAATTATGAAATAGATCTTATTTTATCTATCTCATTAAATCTTAGACCTCCCCAAAAGACACCTGAAGCTAATGTCATCTGGGGAAAAAAAAAAAATCTGAAAACTCACTCCACCAAAGTGGCAAATATTTTTGACACGCTTTAGAGCTGTAGCGCTGATAAACTGAGAACACCTGAGGTCCCATGCCAGTCTGTGACAGGAAGCTGTCATTTTAGTGACCTGTGAAAATAGAATTAAAACTAGACTTGGTGGCAGTTGTTTGAAAGAGACTTCACAACAAAGAATTGTGCTGCTGACACTTCAATCCACTGACCAATTTGAAAGATTTAAAATTTAGTACAGTCTAATAAAAATGTTAATCCAAACACCCATATCTAGGATTTTATATCCAAAAATGTTTACCCACCTATACAAGGATATGTGAGTAAGAATGTCCACCAGTGCTTGCTTTGGCAGCATATATACTAAAATTGGAAGAATACAGAGAAGATTAGCATGGCCCCTGCACAAGGATGACACACAAATTCGTGAAGCGTTCCATATTTTTGTTTGACAGAAAACAATAAAATTTTGTAAAGCAATTATCCTTCAGTAAAAAATAAATTACACCCCCCCCAAAAAAAAGAATGTACACCAAAGTAAATAATTGTAAAACTATCTTTCCATAAACTACTATGCAATCTTGGGCCTTCCCAGGGGGTCCAGTGGTTAAGACTCCACCCTTCCTTGGGCCTTCCCAGGGGGCAGGAGTTCGATCCTTGGTTGGGGAACTAAGATCCCATATGGCACAAGGCACTGGCAAAAATAAAAAGAAGAAAAATATTATGCAGCCTTTTGAAAAAGATTGTGCTGGATCTCTTATTTTTTCAGTTGACTAAATAAAATCTTAAGCAAGGAAAGCAGGGTTGAACATTGTATGATCACATTTTTAAAAAGAGCACCAATAGTTTTTATTTTGTTTTGAATAAATGTTAGAGGGAAAAGCTAGAGGGATTCCCTCTCATGGATGGAGTTATGGATTGCTTTTGCTTTCTCCATTACACATTTCTGACAGATCTGCAGTTTTCCTACAAAAATGTTTTTATAATCCAAGAAAAACAAGAAAGGTTTAGAAATGAAGACACCAACAGAGAACCCTTACTCTGAGAAGTTGCCCTCCTCCGTGTATCGGAGCCACCTCCCACACTGACCCACGGGCCACATCAGCAGCTCCGTCCCCAAGATCCTGCTGTGTTGTACTTGTGAGGGGGGTGGGCGGGGTTCACACAGTGTGGAAGTAAGGTTTATTCCAGAAACTCAGAGGAGGTGCAAGTTGGGTTAATGGGTGCTTGTAAAACTTTAAGGAGTTCTTACTGAAACTCCTGGTCTTATGTTGTTGCTTTCGTTTTTGCTTTCAATGTAAGTGGTAATTACTTTTGAAAAACTAAGGGACAGCCCACCCCTGCCTTGTTGGGTGTGTGATTGTACTAAAGAGCTATAGAAGAGACGTGGAGGGAATTCCCTCTTGGTCCAGTGGTTAGGACTCGGTGCTTTCACTGCTGTGTCTGGATTCCATCCCTGGTCAGAGAAGTGACCTGACTGACTAAACTAACCTTCGATGCCCTGGCTGTGATTTGAAAATCGAAGCCCCCCCCCCCCCAAAAAAAAAGAGAGATGTGGAGAATAAAGTAAGGCAAAGATGGTTTACTGAAGAGATTTATTTGCCCTCCAGTAAAGCTTACAGAGGGCTTCCCTGGTAGCTCAGACTAAAGAATCTGCCTGTAATGTGGGAGACCCGAGTTCGATGCCTGGGTTGGGAAGCTCTCCTGGAGAAGGGAATGGCAATGCACTCCAGTATTCTTGCCTGGAGAATCCCATGGACAGAGGAGCCTGCTGGGCACCAGTCCATGGAGTCCACAAAGAGTCGGACATGACTGAGTTATTAACACTTTAAAGCTTAAAGAAAGAAATTTCATAAGTAAATTGAAATCATATCAAACAGACATCCAGATTACACATTTTGGGGAACTTGAATGGGATGCACTCAGCTTGATATTATGTTGGTATTTTCCCAGGGGACTCAGGCACCCCTAAATCACACTCTGCTATAGCCGTGCCCTCCTCCACATAAGAGTCACATGAGTGGAGAAGATAAAGCAGGGGCAAGTAAACAGGTCTGCCCTTACCCCTTCCTTGGCCTTAGTGGAACTTGCCGCTGATGGAACTTCACAGCCATGGTGC
The DNA here is from genome assembly GCA_006410875.1 of Neotragus pygmaeus. NCBI lineage: Eukaryota > Metazoa > Chordata > Mammalia > Artiodactyla > Bovidae > Neotragus > Neotragus pygmaeus. Next base: position 63,994 of record SJYV01017028.1, on the reverse strand, counting down.
CTCTTTTTTCCAGTGCCCACGAGCCACCACCAAAACGTTTCTACACAGAAAGAGCTGCTGCTCTTTTTCAAGTCCAAAGTACAGCAGCACGCTTGCATTCACATGTTTTCCTCTCCCCAAGTGCTGAAGGCCAGACTCACCCCGCTCTTCTTCAGGTATCTCTCAAAGCCCCTCTTCCTCCTGCAAAGATGAGCTTTTCCCTTCTTCGCTGCCTTCTACGACTTCCTGCCCAGCCCTGCACAGGGCCCTCATCCAGGAGTGTTTGGGATTTTCCTCCCACTCCTCCTGACAGTAGCACCTGAGGTGAACATACCCTTCCCTGCCCTGCAGGTTCAGCCAGGTGTTCGTGCCTCCCACATGATTCCTCTTCTCTTCCTCATATCTGAAACACCAGAAAAATGATCCCCAGCCCGGGACAGTTCAGAATGGGCCCCACTGGAGCCATGAAATCACTTTTAATCAGAAATGTAAATTTCTTTTAATTTTTTTTTTAAGTGGCCTATGGCCCTTTTCAGAGGAGAGGGAGAAAATAATACCAACAAGGTGGTTAGTTTTTAAAATAATGATATTCAGTACTTTATTATAACCTAGTCTTCAAATGGGCTCCTAAATGCTCGCTTCAAACTTACACGAGAAGTAGCCAGAGCTCCCGGATTGGCTTCTCCCAGGTAAATCATTCATTCAGCATCTCTGAGCGCCTACTCAACCTGGGCAGTTAATTTGGTCTCACCCTCCACTGACCAGGTTTGTCTCCTAATTATATGGGGCAGTAGAGCACTTAATTGGGAGTCACTGAGTCATGGATCCTTTTGTTCCTTCTGCTAGCCTGCCAACCCTTGACCTGGGGCAAGACACTTAATTTGTCTCGGCCTCAGTACCCTCACCAGCATAATAAGGTTACTAGTCTAAGAGATCACTAAGGTTTATTCCATCTCTGAAATGCTGTTTCGTGTGAAAGTAGTGTTCAACCCTAGGAAAAAAGCACTAAAAAAAATTTTTTTTTCTTTAAATTAAGCGTGCTTTGCAGATCTTTAATGGCTCTATGACCTGTTGTAAGTTTCACCTGCCTGAGGTTTCGTGTCTTCATCTGTAAAAACGAGCAGTTCATCCCTGGGCTGTTTCACACATCATAGTGAGAACCAAAAAATGTCAAAAGCACTCCGGGCCAGGGTTTCTCAAAGAGAGGTCATGATCAAATAAGACTAGAAAATCCTGGGTTCAGCACAAATCTATTTGCTTTTCTTCTCCAAAATTTCTCAGAGGCTTTCAAGTCCTGCTGTGCAACAGGATTTCTCCGAGAGGAAACAGCAGGGTGAGCTTTTCCTACCAGCACGTGACTCCTGAACCCCTTTTCCTCTGAGCGTCGCAAGATCTGAGGTTCTATGGTTGCCCTTTGGAAAAGACCAGCAGTGGGCCTGCTAAACACCAAAGACTGGAGAACTGTCTGTTGGGCATTTGTGTTGCCTTATCTTCTTCCAGCGCCAAACCAAACTTCACTTTTCCGTGAAAACGACTGTTGTAACTGGTTAGTCATCTCAGGACTGTGTTACTTTATTCTTACCATCATCTTATGTTTCCACAGAAATATCTATTGATGTCTTGATTGGGGTTGTTAAGCATGTGTAGGTTCCATTTGTGGTGAATGAACATCTTTGTAATGCCACATTTTCAATCCGAAAACATACTTTTTCCTTCCTTTTAGAATTTTTTAGATATACTGAAGTTTGCTCAAAGATTTCTTGCAGTGTAGAAATGTTACATATATCTTGTTAACATTCTAGGTGTTAGGCGAGGGCTCGGGGCGAGCGAGCGCGGCGGCGGCGAAAATTCTGAGCTGTGTAGGTCTAAGAAGTGGAACGCTCGTTCAGAAGAAGGACATAGCCTGTCTTAAGAATACATTTGGCTCTTCACCATGCGGTTAGGAAAAGCTAAAGGAGGTATATCTCGGAGCTCAAGCCAAGGGAAAGTCTATGAGAGCCAGCGCAGAGCTGGCCGGCAGCGGCAGAGATGGGGGGTGACTGTCCGCTTTGACTCAAGCTTCAGGAGACTGAGACGAGGCCTGGATGAAAAGCCATATAAATGTGTTGAATGTGAAAAGAGCTTCAGTCAGAGCTCGACTCTCTTCCAGCACCAGAAGATCCATACCGGAAAGAAGTCCCACAAGTGTGCGGACTGTGGGAAAAGCTTCTTTCAGAGTTCTAACCTCATTCAGCACCGCCGCGTCCACACCGGGGAGAAGCCCTATCGATGCGATGAGTGTGGAGAGAGGTTTAAACAGAGCTCAAACCTCATCCAGCACCAGAGAATCCACACCGGGGAGAAGCCCTACCAGTGCGACGAGTGTGGCCGGTGCTTCAGCCAGAGCTCGCACCTCATCCAGCACCAGCGGACCCACACCGGGGAGAAGCCCTACCAGTGCAGCGAGTGCGGCCGGTGCTTCAGCCAGAGCTCGCACCTCAGGCAGCACGTGAAGGTGCACAAAGAGGAGAAGCCCCGGCCAGCCCGGGGCAAAGGCTTCAGGGCAAAAACCCGCTTGGTATCATCCTGGAAAGCTGGCAAAGGAAGGAAGTCAGTGGCTGGTCTCCGCTAAGTAAAGGGCACTGCTTCAGCCCTTTTTTAAACGATAAAAAGCGTTTCTTTTAGAACTGGAGATATTTTTTAAATTTCATAGTGTACTTAAATACTGTNCTTAAAGAACAAAAATAAAGCAAGTATCACAATAAAAAAAAAAAAAAAAAAACATTCTAGGTGTTAGACTTTTTTTGTTCTGTTGTAAGTTAAACTCCTTTTTACACTTGGATTTTCTGTTGTTTTTTGCTCCTAGTAAATTTCCTTTCATCTAGTAGTCTTGCTAACTCACTTACTAATTCTAGTAATTTGTGATTCTTTATTTTTCTTCGTTTTATTGAGATATATTTGATATACAGCACTGTATAAGTTTAAGGTGTACAACATAATGATTTAACTGACATACATTAGGAAATGACTCCCACAGCGAGTTTAGAGAATATCCATCTTCTTATATTGATGCAAAATAAAAGAGAAAAGATTTCTTAGAACTCTTAGTATTTACTCTTTTAAAACTTACATGTATAACATACTACAGTTTTTAACAGATTAATCATGTTAATCCCAGTACTTATTTATCTCAAACTGGAAATTTGTTTCTTTTGACCACCTTCATCCAATTTCTCCTTCCTCCAGTCCCCACTTCTGGTAACCATAAGTCTGATCTCTTTTTTTTTTTCTATTAAGTTTGTTTGTTGAAGTTTAATTGACCTATAATACTATGTTAATTCCTGATGCACGAAATCATGATTCCATATTTCTATACATTACAAGATGATCACCATGATAAATCTAGTTACCATCTGTTACCATACAACGATATTACATGATTATTAACTGTATTCCCCACTCGGTACATTTCATGCCTGTAGCTCATTTATTTTACAACTGGAAATTTGTACCTCTTAATTTCTCTTATGTATTCCATTCATACTCCCACCTCCTTCCCCTCTGTCAACTCTTAATACCTCCTTGCTCTCTGTCTATGACTCTGTTTTGTTATATTTGATTATTTGTTTTTCAGATTCCACATATAAGTGAAATCATACAGTATTTGTCTTTTTCTAACTTTTTTCACTCAGCATACTATTCTCTGAGTCCATTCATGTCACAGATGGCAATATTTCATTCTTACATGGCTGAGTAATACTCCACTATACGTATAGACCCACATCTTCTTTATCTGGTTCATCTGATGATGAACACTTAGGTTGCTTCCATATTCTGGCTATTGTGAATAATACTGCAATGAACAAAGAAGTACATATATCTTTTCAAATTAGTGTTCTTGTTTTCTCTAGAAAAATACTCAGGAGTGGAATTGCTAGATCAAAGACACTTGCTCCTTGGAAGAAAAGCTATGCCAAACCTAGACAAAACATTAAAAAGCAGGGATATTACTTTGCCTACAAAGGTGCATATAGTCAAAGCTATAGTTTTTCCAATAGTCATAAGTGAATGTGAGAGTTGGACCATAAAGAAAGCTGAGCACTGAAGAACTGATGCTTTTGAACTGTGGTGTTGGAGAATACTCTTGAGAGTCCCTTGGACTGTAAGGAGATCCAACCAGTCCATTCTGAAGGAGATCAGTCATGAGTGTTCTTTGGAAGGACTGATGCTGAAGCTGAAGTTCCAATCCTTTGGCCACCTGATGCAAGAACTGACTCATTGGAAAAGACCCTGATGTTAGGAAAGATTGAAGGCCGGAGGAGAAGGGGACAACAGAAGATGAGATGGTTGGATGGCATCACTCACTCGATGGACATGAATTTGAGAAAGCTCCAGGAGTTGGTGATGGACAAGGAGGCCTGGTGTGCTGCAGTCCATGAGGTCACAAAGAGTCGGACATGACTGACCAATTGAACTGAACTGATGGTAGTTCAATCCTTAAGAAAACCAACCCTGAATATTCATGGGAAAGACTGTTGCTGAAGCTGAAACTCCAGTACTTTGGCCACCCAATGCAAAGAGCCAACTCACTGGGAAAAGGCCCTGATGCTGAGAAAGATTAAAGGCAAAAGAAGAAGGGAGTGGCAGAGGTTAAGATGGTTGGATGGTATCACTGACTCTAGATGAATCTTCACAAACTCCAGGAAGTGGTAGAAGACAAAAGAACCTGTCGTGCTACAGTTCATGAGGTCGCAAAGAGTTGGACTTAGCAACTGAACAACAAATGGTAGTTCTGTTTTTAATTTTTGAGGAACTTCCATCTGTTTTCCATAGTGGCTACAATCATTTACACTCCCTTCAACAGTGTACAAGCGTTCCCTTTTCTCCACATCCCCACCAGCACTTGTTATCTGTTGTCTTTTCGATAACCATTCTGACAAGTGTGAGGTGATAACCCCATTGTAGGTTTGATTTGCCTTTCCGTGATGATCAATGAAGGAAATGGCAGCCCATTCCAGTATTCTTGCCTGGAGAATCCCATGGATGGAGGAGCCTGGTAGGCTACAGTCCACGGGGTCGCGAAGAGTTGGACACGACTGACCAACTTCACTTCATTTCACTGACCATCTACATGTCTTTGAGAAATTGTCTGTTTAGACCCTCTACCCATTTTTTACTCAGGTTACTTGTTTTTACTGTTGTTGAATTGTATGAGTTCTTTGTATATTTTGGATATTGACCTCTAATCAGATGTAGTTTGCAAATATCTTCCCCCTTTCAGTAGGCAGCCTTTTAGTTTTATTGTTAGATTCCTATGCAAATGTTTGTTTGACATAATCCTATTTGTTTATTTTTGGTTTTGTTTCCCTTACCTGAGAAGACAGATCCAAAAAATAATTACCAAGACTCATATCAGAGAATGTGCTGCCTGAAAGATCGATAATTCTTTTCCACTTTCTGACACATTCATGTTATCTGAATAATGACATGCATTTCTTCCTTTCTGATCTTCGTGTCTTCTTTATCCTTGCCTTATTGCATTGGCTAAAACACTGAAGCGAAATAGTACCAGGCACTCTGGTCTTGTTCTGACTTTGGAGGAAGACTTTCAGTATTTCACCATAAAGTATGTTGTTTGCTGTAAGTTTTTTAAAACTCAGATAAACTATGTTTCCTTTTATTTCAAGTTTGCCAAAAGTTTCTGTTTTGAATGGATAGTGAATTTTATTTTTTAAAAATCTATTAGCTGTATACTAAAATTTGCTGCTTTTCTCCAAGTCTGTCTTTAGATCATTATCAGTTGTTTGCTTCCTGGCCCAGGCCCCTGTGCTCAACATTCCTAAGTAACACCTATTGCTTTTCCCTGCTGCTGCCCCATTGTTCTTGTTCAGTAGCTGAGTGGTGTCCTACTGTTTGCAACCCCATTGACTGCAGCATGCCAGGCTCCTCTGTCCTTTGCTATCTCCAGGAGTTTGCACAAATTAATGTCCCTTGGGTCGATAATGCTATCCAGATATCTGCGACCCTCTTCTCCTTCTGCCTTCAATCTTTTCTAGCATCAGTCTTTTCCAATGAGTCAGTTCTTCACATCAGGTGGCCAATAATTGGTGCTTCAGCTTCAGCATAGCCCTTCCAATGAATATTCAGTCTTTTTGGATTGACTGGTTTGATCTCCTTGCAGCCCAAGGGACTCTCAAGAGTCTTCTCCAGCACCACAGTTCAAAAGCATCAACCCTTTGGGGCTCACCCGTCTTTATGGTCCAGTTCTCACATCCATACATGACTACTGGAAAAGCCATAGCTTTGTTGATGTTTGTCAGCAAAGTGATGTCTCTGCTTTTTAAAATGCTGTCTGGGTTTATCATAGCTTTTCTTCCAAGGAGCAAGTGTCTTTGCTGTGTACTTGGCCCCAGTCACCCAGGGGACTCCTATTGGTCACCCCACATCCAAATCCCAGCCTCTTCTTTAAGTCTCATCTGAAATATCCACTTGACATTTCAAATCAGTAGGGAAATGAAGAACCATTCTATAATTACCATGACAATTGGCTATCAAATTTGTAACAGAATAGAAACAGTTAATTAAATCCCTATCACGCCTTAAAAAATCTGTACTCCTGCACTATATGTTTAAAATTTTTATATGGATTTAAAAACTTAATGCTATGCACACAAACATACACTATAAAAATTCCATACAAAAATAAGACAGGATAGCATTTTCATTTGGAGGTAGAGTCTACACAGTATTCTGAACCTGAAAGCCATAATGGAAAAGAATGGCAGACTAAGTACGTGTGAAATAAAATTTTTTCTTCATGAATGATACTTCAAATTAATAAATTGCCTGTGGAAATTGTTGGCCACATATTTACCAGGCAAAGGGTTAACATACCCTGTGTCCAAAGATTTTCAACCCGACAATAAGAAGAACAGCCTTATGGAGAAATGGGGGCCATGGACAGTCACCTGAAGAAATACCACATGACTAATAAGCATATGAAAAGATGCTTACTAGTAACCTTACTGAGTGATCACGGAAGTTTGAAAACCACCAGATTCAGATTTTTCCACTGGCAAAAACAAACCATCAGGTTGTCAAGGCTGTGAGAGGTGGCTTCACCGAGTGCCATCCGCTCCAGGACCGGGCCACAGTACCAGAATGGAGCACCTTCCCCTCCAGAATCTTGCCATCTACAGGGAGACAGGCAGACCAACTACAGAATGCGATCTGCACAGCAGAGAGATCTCTAGCGAGGGCCTTGTAGGGAATCCCGAGTAGTTGGCAGTGATCAGGGAAGACTTCAGGAGAACTAGACATGTGGCACTAGTGGTAAAGAATCTGCCTGTCAATGCAGAAGACACAAGAGACTTGGCTTGGATCCCCAGGAAGAGCCCCTGGAGTAGGAAATGGCAACCCACTCCAGTATTCTTGCCTGGAGAATCCCACAGACAGAGGAGCCTGGCGGGCTACAGTCCATGTGCCTCGAAGAGTTGAACACAACTGACTGAGCACAGATGTGAGCTGAGACCAAGACAAAGACGAGGTGGGGACAGTCCTGTGGGCCCAGGATGCAAGAGCACAGAGCCTGTCCCCAGGGTGGGTGATGGTCACGCCCTCTTGTAGGGGGTAAAGCTGGCTGGGACCACCGCGAAGCAGCCAGGGAGCAGATCAGGCAGTGCCTGGTAAATCTTGAAATAAGATTTGATTCAGCCAGTCAGTGGTTTTCACATTACCTTTTGGTTTTGCAAATAAATGCACTTGGGAGGCTCCACAAGCATTTTATTCCAATCTCCTCTTTAGGAATATTTTTTGCTAGTTTAAAGCTTATAAAACCAAAGAAATACCTACACCCTCAAATATTTTGTATACCAAGTTTTATCACCTTAACTGTGCTTCCAAAAGCTAGATGAACATGTTTTGGTGCAGACCACAGAGGAAAGCATCTGTCACCGCTGTAAATACAGTAGAAAGTCTTACAAATTTGTCATTGTTTGGGAAGGTGGAGCTCTGACCAACTCTCTGGAGTCCTGCCCATACAAGGCAGGTATAATCAGAGTAGAGTTAGCCTGCAAATCAGGAGAGGCTAAGGAGCACCAGCTCTGCACAGAATCTTCAAACACTGAGAGTTCATAGAAACGCACAAGCCAACTTGTGGTAGAGTTTCAACACACAGTAAGTGGTTTTCAGTGCTTTTTGTCTGAATTTGGCATTTGTGATGAGGCAAGAATTTAGTAGATAGTTGTTAATCCCATTCAACTCTGAAACAGAAGTCTTAAAAAAAAATTTTTTTTGACGTGGACCATTTTTAAAGTCTTTATTGAATTTGTTACCGAATTGCTTCTGTTGTTTTTTTATGTGCTGGTGTTTTGACCATGAGGCATGTAGGATCTTAGCTCCCCCAGCAGGACTTGAACTCACATCACCTGCATTGGACGGCAAAGTCTTAACCATTGGGCCACCAGGGAGGTCCCTGAAACAGAAGTCTTAACTATTCCCACACTTCTGGATTTCCTGGATCCTTTGAATTGAAGAGCACTTATTCTAAAATCAGCCATGTGAATTTTTTTTGTGTGTGATTTCAATTCATCCATTCAACAAATATTTGAGTGCCTCCTGTCCACCAGGTGCTACCGGGCACCGTGCCAAGCACAAAGGATACAATAGAGTGCAAAAGTTCATGTTCTCAGGTCCTCATGGAGCTAGATGCTAATCAAATAAACCTTCAAGCCAAATTAAGATGTCAACCAAACAAGATGTCAGCCCTGGTAAGTGCTGTCAAGGGGAGACACCCACATGCTTGAAGATGTGGCCTGGTCAGGGAGGTCATGGGAGATGCCCCGGAGGAAGTAAAGCTTGGGCTGTGGTCATGAAGATGGGTGAATGGAAAGAGGAGGGCAGGGAGCAGGTGGCTGGGCCATGCCAGCTTCTAGCTTTGTCCTGATACGGAGAGAACCAGAAGCCCTTGATTTTGAAGAGGATGAAGTGGCATACCCTATCCCAGTGATTGCAGGGCACACCTTTTTTTCTTTTTTTTTTTTTGCATCTTCATATCTCCAAAATCAAAGTGTAATTAGCAGTTTTTTCTTTCTGAGCTAGACATAAAATAATGATACATACAACTAGAGTTGATGAAGTATGGTGATCAGGTTTTGCATTTTTAAGAGATTTCTCTGGATGTAATGTGGAGAACAGACAAGATTATCTGCATGGATCAGGGTTTTCTTTATATTACAGTAAAATGCAGAAACCTGCTCCTGCTGCTGAGTAACGGTAATTTCACTTTCACCTATACTTCACTGTCTAGTTTCAAAGTTCTCCTTTTATCAGAAGAATTTCTTTGTTCTCATAATTATTAAGATCTACATTAAAAAACCCTTTTATTCAATAGATAAGTTTAAATTGACAAACAGATAAAAATCTGTACAGAATGTCCCTCAATAAAAGGGTTTGGGGGGCTTCCCTGGTGGTACAGTGATTAAGACCCTGCACTTCCAATGCAGAGGGCATGGGTTCGATCCCTGGTCAGGGAACTAAGATCCCACTTGCTCCCACAGCCAAAAAATAAAGGACAGGGAAGAGGAGTTCTGCTATGGAAAACTATGGTTAACTATACTGTTCTAGGTAATAGGGATCCCTTGAGGATTTTTGCAGAGAATAATTATCAAAACTGCCAACAAAACTCTTAACTCTGGCTATAGCAAAAAGAAGTCATGAGGGAGAGGAAGGAAACTTCATGGGAATGAAAGGAGGGAAGTGGGTGATCAAACTCTTGAAACTCCCATTTTCTAGTCGGGGAAGAAGAAAAATGGAGATAAAACTTTTAATCTTATAACCATCTAAAGGACTTTGTGAAGTAAGATATACAAATGATTGACATGATTCCCTTCCTTCCCTTTATCCTAGTAAGCTCCTTTAGTTCCAGGATAAGTCTTTTCTGTAAAACCATTTTGTCTCTTTTCTTTTTNTGATGGTGAATGAATGTTGGCAGATGAGTAGATGGATGTTGGATGGATTAAGGAAGGATACATAGATATAGGATGGGTGAATAGATGATGAGTTAATTGAGGATAGATATATTGGGATAATAGATGTTGGATAGATGAGTAGGTAGATGATGTAGGATATATTTTGGATAGATGTGTATAAGAGACAGGGCCTAGCTTCCCTCGGTCCCGGTCTTCGGTTGTGTGGGACCAACTGCTCCCCCGACAGGCACCGCTGGGGCAATGTGGAGGTTCCTGCTCCTTCATCCAAACTCTCCTCATCTCCATGATGTGCAGCCCCAAGCTGCCTCCCCCATGGATGACAGGGGAGGGTTCACGGCGTGTCGGGCCCTGGGCTGGGGGCTTTACACACTTTGCCATACGTGCCTCAGATAGATACAGTGCCCAGACGCACTCAGCGTTTGCCGTGGGTCACACATATATGTGCCTAATTGCTCAGTTGTGTTCAACTCTTTGTGACTCCATGGACTGTAGCCCGCCAGGCTCTTCTGTCCATGTGGATTCTGCAGGCAAGAATACTAGAGTGGGTTGCCATGCCCTCCTCCAGGGGATCTTCCCAACTCAGGGACTGAACCCAGGTCTCCCACACTGCAGGTGGATTCTTTATTGTCTGAGCCACCAGGGAAGTTCATGTATAAGACGAGAGAAATGGAACCAAAGTATTGACTCCAAAGCCCAGGGTTGTTTGTTTATACTTGTTTTACAGTGTTGTGTTAATTTCTACTGTACAACAAAGTGACATAGTTATACTTTTTAAAAAACAAACAACTCACTTAAAAATAATTTTTCTTTCTTTCTTTCTTTTTGGCTGTGCTGAGGCTTTGTTGCTGCATGGACTTTTCTCTAGTTGCAGAGAGTGGGGGGCTAGTCTCTAGTTGCAGCGTGCAGGCTTCTCATCGTGGTGGCGTCTCTTGTGGAACATGGGCTCCAGGATGTGTGGGCCTCAGTAGTTTCAGCGTGTGGGCTCAGAAGGTGTAGCTCCCGGGCTCTAGAGCACAAGCCCAGTAGTTGTAGTGCATGGGCTTAGTTGCAGCATGTGGGATCTTCCTAGATCAGGGATCGAGTCCATGTCTCCTGCATTGGCAGTAGATTCTTTACTACTGAGCCACCAGGGAAAGTGAAGTCGCTCAGTCGTGTCTGACTCTTTGCGACCCCATGGATTATAGCCCACCAGGCTCCTCCCTCCATGGGATTCTCCAGGCAAGAGTACTGGAGTGGGGTGCCATTTCCTTCTCCAAGGGATCTTCCCGACGCAGGAATCAAACCTGGGTCTCCCGCATTCCAGGCAGTCGCTTTAACATCTGAGCCACCAGGGAAGCCCTCTCTCTATATATGTATTCATATTCTTTTCCATTCTGGCTTATCAAAAGATCTTCAATACAGTTTTTTTGTGTGTTATACAGTAGGACTTTGCTGTTTATTCTATATATACTAATTTGCATCCGCTAATTCCAAATTGCCAATCCTTCCCTCCCCACCTCCCTCTCCCCTTGGCAACCACAAATCATGCCTGTGAGTCTGTTTTGCAGATATATTCATTTGTGTCATACTTTAGATTCCACATATAAATGATATCATGTATTATCTTTCTCTTTCTGACCTACTTTGCCTAGTATGATAATGACTAGTTCTATCCACGTTGCTGTAAGTGGCGTTGTTTCATTCTTTTTTAATGGTTGAGTAATATTCCATTGTGTGTGTGTACGTGTATGTTCCTTGTTCAAGTCTCAGATCAGGTGCTCTGTCTGAGATGCTTTTCCTAAATACTCACCCTGCCCGTGGGTTGGTGATGTTTCCTTTCTGGGCTTGGTAGTTCTGCCACTCTTCATCAGGTCATGCTTAGTTGTTGCCATCTTCCCTTAAAAAACATGAGCTCCTTGCAGGCAGGAGCTGCACCTACTTTATCTCCATACCTCCAGCCCCTAGCCCAGGGCCTGACACAAAGGAGGAGCTCAGCTCAGTGGTTGGTTGACCAGTGGATATATGGATGCTTGAGGGCCTACAAGAAACATGTGGAGGGTGGGTAGGTCAGTGGGTAGATGATGAATGAATGATAGATGACAGATGTATGAAAGGGTAATGGATAAATGATATGTGCTGGACAAATGAGAAAGAGATGTCAGCTGGATGACACATGGGTAGGTGGTTGGATGGATGGGTGATAAATGGAACAAATGATGGGTGCTAGATAGATATTGCTTGGATGGGTAAATGTTATAGAATATGCATGATGGTGAATGAATGTTGGCAGATGAGTAGATGGATGTTGGATGGATTAAGGAAGGATACATAGATATAGGATGGGTGAATAGATGATGAGTTAATTGAGGATAGATATATTGGGATAATAGATGTTGGATAGATGAGTAGGTAGATGATGTAGGATATATTTTGGATGGTGGGTGGATATATGGACCAATTGATGTTGGATTCTAGATGGACGTTAGATGGATGGATGATGAATGGATGGATAAGAAGTTGGATGGATGGAGAGAACCTGGGAAGGGAAATACCGTAATTGAAGCTGTGTTCTTTCTTATCTCCAGTTCCAATCAAAGGAGCCTGAGGAATCAGAACGAAGCAGAGGCCAAGACTCACTGACTGATCAGAAGCAGGCCGACTCGGTAGTTTGGTCATCGGGTCATGGGTGTGGGTCATAGGGAGGGAAGGGAAGGGAAATCAGGTAGGAGGTGGGCTGAGGTCCTGAGATGAGCTCTGGAGTCATCCAGACCAAGGCAGGCTCTGTCCTGGGGTCACTAAGAAGAGGGGCTCTAGAGGAGCTGGGCAGCAGGGCCTCCTTCTGGCTTGGAGATCTGGGTGGGTGAACAGTCCTGGGGTCAGAAGCCCAGGCCTCTGCTTTCAACTTGCTAGGATGCCCTGAAAAGGTCACTGCCCTTCCCTGGGCAAATGGCAGTTTGACTCTGATAGTCTTGGAAGGCAAGGTCCTCCTGGGTCTGGAGGGCTGGCCACCCTGGGAGAAAGGGTAGGCTTCCAGGAGCTGGAGCCAAACAGGCACTGAGGAGGGCCAAGGAGGTACAGAAGTCAGCTGGGCCTGGAGGATCTCCAGGGTCCCGGGCGGGGGAGATGTATGCAAGTGGTGGGACCCGCCAAGGCTTCTGGGAAGCCTGGCTGCAGCTGGAGCACATGCTCTGCCCCGCCCCTCCCCACGACCTGCCAAACAGACTGTTCTCATCACCCTCAGCCTCCAGAGAGGTGAGGTCAGAGCCGAGGGCCTGGGGCAGTGGGAGGCGAGAGAGGGAGACCAGGCTGCTTGGGGCCAGTGGTTCTCTAATCCTGCTGTTCTGCTGTTTCTCATGCTGGCTCCTGAAAAGCCGGGTGTGACGGGGTGAGGGGGTGTCTGTCTGGCCTTGCTCCTAGCCTGAGCTGGGGGGATTCTGCCTGACCTCTGACTGTTGGGCAGAGGAGGAAACGAGGGGCAGGGCAGTCATCCTGGATCATATAGCCCACCGGTGGCGGGGCTCAAATTAGGACCCGGGACTCAGAACCCCCCACCCAGGCCTCTCCCTGCTCCCCCCGCAATACCGCTTCCCAGCTCTGCCCTGATTGCCTTTGTGGCCTCGCATAGACGCAGCATGCTAACTGCTGAGTGGGCCATCTATGAAATGGGAGGTGATGGGGACTGGTCACTAAAGGTGCTTCCAGTTCTCCCAGGGACTCTGGCAGCTTTGCTCTTCCTCTTTCTGTGTTGTTTCTTCACACTTCCTGGGGCCAGAGTTTTGCGAACAAAGAGGAAATAGAAATACACAGGTCCCCCTCTAGGCTCCATGAAATGGGCCTGCCCCAGCAACCCAGAAAACCTCTCAGTCCACCCCCAGGAAGTGTGGACTGGACAGAATGACAACTGCCTCGTTCATTCATTCATTCACTCGCATACTTAGTGAGCACCTTCTATATGCCTGGGTGTAGGCCAGAGGTGAACTGGAGTGCCATTATGGAGCCCATGGTCTAGTGGTCAGGGCTGTGACAGGGGTGTGGTGCAGGGTCGGGGCCGTCCTTAGCCCCAGCATCCTTTGGACCTGTGCTTTCATGCTTCATGTCCCACATCCAGAGAATCTCTGGATGCTGGGGACTTGGGTCACCTGGGTTTTGTCCTGCCTGTGCCAGTAATCTCCTCTGTGACTTTGGGCAAATGCCTCTGCTTCATGGGGGCCTCAGTTTCCCCAACAAGTGAAGGTGAAAGTCGTTCAGTCGTGTCCAACTCTTTGAGACCCCCATGGACTATACAGTGCATGGAATTCTCCAGGCCAGAATACTGGAGTGGGTAGTCATTCCCTTCTCCAGGGGATCTTCCCAACCCAGCGACCGAACCCGGGTCTCCTGCTTTGCCAGTGGATTCTTTACCAGCTGAGCCACCAGGGAATCCCCAAACAAGGATGACTCCAAAGGGGGTGCACTTGGGGGCTCTGCTGGGTATGACTATAGATGTCTGGGACTCATTCCTTTCACAAAGCTGAGGAGACTCGGGATTAGGGGACACTTGGGTGACCCCTTGCCTCCAGAGGATTGTTGCCACGGGGAAGAGGGACCCAGAGTTTCTCCATCTTTAGATATTTCAAGAGAAGCTGGAAATACGTAGCTATGTGTTAACCTCTTGATTGTTTAACACTGGAACCTAATGGAAAATAATCTGAAAACCCCACGTGGGCTGAACACACGTCTGTGGCCTGCATTCACCTCCTGCTGGCTCCCTGGGGTCCAACTTGAGGGTGGAGAGGTACACGTTCCCAAGGGTGCTGAGCCCCCAGAGCCTTGCCAATACCACACAGGTGAGCGAGTTCACAAGCTCTTTTCTCGGCAGTTCTGGGATGGAGGAAGATGGCAACTCTGGGCCTTTGAGGTGGGCGTGGCAGCATGGGCAGGGGAGGCTGTCATCAGGGACTCCCCCATCCCACCAAAGGGACCTGGGGGCCAACACTGGACCCTGTTTGACAGGCAGACAAGAGGCCAGCGGAGGGCAAGGCTGGGANGCAAACACATCCTCATCACAGTACCCACTGCAGTGTCATATGCCTTTCACGTAAGGATTGTGCATTTGGGAATAATTCTGCCAAAATAGTTAGGTGTGTATCTGATTTGTGGAGAAATTGGCCATACAACCCATGTAGCTATTGGTTATGGATTGAATTATGTTTTCCCCAAAAAAGATACTTTGAGGTCTTAACCCTATTACCTCAAATGGTGACCTTATGTAGAGATTGCAGATGTTACTAGTTTAGTAGGGCAGATCCCAAAGCAGTGTGACCACTGTCTTTATAAAAAGATAGAAGGCAGTGTCATGACTAGGGCAGAAGTGGAATGATGCCTCAAGGAATGCCAAAGGTTGTCAGCAAACCACAGAAGCGAGGAAGAGGATTCCTCTACAGGCTGCATAAGGGAGTGTGGCCCTGCCCACGCTGTGGTTTCAGACTCCTAACCTCCAGAACTGTGAGACAATACTCTTCTGTTATTTTAAGCCAGCCCGCTTGTAGCAATTTGTTAACAGCAGTCCTCGGAAACCAACATAGTATATGAGGATATTCATGGCCACTTACTCAACTCACCTGAAATAGGTCGGTGGAAAAATATAGTTGTATGGATCCATCAGTCATCGCATACCTTGTCTTAAGTCGCCATCTGCCGCGTGTGGTCCCCCATCCCATCCCTCCCCTTGTCACAGTTAATTGGACCAAGGTGGAACCTGTCTTGGGGCCCGTGGCCCCCTTGGCTTAGCAGCAGCCATATGACTTGTGTGTGGCCTGGTGTGGAAAAGATTTGAACTAAGAGTCTCAAGGGGATATGATCAGTTAGCTGCAGGGAAGTGAAATAGAAAGGTAGAGAGGAAGCTTGGAAAGGCCACTCTTAACTGTAATCTACTGAGCAAGAGAGGGGCAGAAAAAAAGACCCAGAGCAGGAGAGCGGACCGTGGGGGTGGGGAGTGGCACAGAGTAGGGGGCATGGAGCTCGGCTTTGGTGGGTTGGCAGCTTGCCTCTCTACACTCATCCTCACCTTTTAATGAAGAACTCAACTTTGGGAGTTCTCTGATGGCCTAGTGGTTAGGATGCCAGGCTTTCACTCCCACAGCCAGGGTTCAATCCAGAGAAAACAAACAAACAAACTAACTTTTAGTTGGGCCTAAAGTTGCCTGGCCAATAGAGTACACGACCCCCCATCCTGGAAAGTGAGTTGTTCAGTAGCTCAGTCATGTCCAACTCTTTGTGACCCCACAGACTGCAGCACACCAGGCTTCCCTATCCTTTACCATCTCCCAGAGCTTGCTCAAACTCACGTCCATTGAGTCAGTGATGCGATCCAACCATCTTGTCTTCTGTCGTCCCCTTCTCCTCCCACCTTCAGTCTTTCCCAGCATCAGGGTCTTTTCCAGTGAGTCAGCTCTTCGCATCAGGTGGCCAAAGTATTAGAGCTTCAGCTTCAGCATCCGTCCTTCCAATGAATATTCAAGGTTGATTTCCTTTGGGATTGACTGGTCTGATCTTGCAGTTCAAGGGACTCTCAAGAGTCTAGGTATGGCCTTGAAAGTAAGTATTCAGGACTTATTGGGGGTGGGGCAGGAAGAGGGTGTGGCCGGAAGAGGGTGTGGCCTTTCCATATGGTTGCTGAGAATGAAAGCCAGGGGCCAGGGAGAGGTGGACAGGGAAGTCAGCTCAGCCCCTGTCTGGCCTGGCACAGCAGCCAGGCTTCCCAGAGCACAGGAAATAGCACTCTCTGCCACTCCACCTTCGCCACATGGTGTCTTTCTCTCCCTTTGTCTCTCTCCCTTCTTGTGTCTCTTCTGTGCACGAAAGTGTCAGTCAGGTCCTTTGGATTCCTCCTCCCACAGAAGGCCCTCAGTCTTCATCATGAAGAAGCCTCTGGAGATAATGACAGGCTTCTTGGCAGTTCAGTCTTCAGAGTCTTGCGGACCCACAAGAGGCCAGGAGGGGAGGGTATGCAGCTCTAGGCAGGCTTCCCTCCGCAGCGGGAGTCGGCCCGGTCTCCCGTGCTCCTCTCCACGGGGCCTTGGCCGCTGCTTCTTCCTCCCTGTCCCTGGGCCTCCGTGTCCTGCTTGATGCTGCCCCTGCCAGGCGCCCAATACTGGGCCTCAAGTTCGCTTCCTCCAGAGAGAGGGCCTCATGTTTTCTTTCAGCCGCTGGTCCCGGTTGGTGAGCTTTTTTCCATTAGACCTCCCCATTGGCCAGACAGTCCTGTGTATTGCTCCTCCTTGGGTCAGGTGTCAAGTTGACCCTTTTGCCACCAGCATCTGTCTTCCTTGTAGTAACGGTACCCAGATTTTCCTCCGAACAACACTTCCCTCTCCATCATTGCATGTGATTTGAGTAGCTGGATGCCACATTGTCAACGGCCAGGTGACATGGAGAACCCAGTCCCAGCCAACTAGATGCTTAGACTGTTGAGCAAGGAGCGTTCCCTTCACCTCTGTTGGGAGCTGTAATGATGTCAGCCGGGGCAATAGGGGAAGAAGCAGCCAGGAGGTAAAAGGCAGAGCAGGTCTTTGTGGCAGGGTTTGCAGCTCCTGGAGCCTGCTGGTCCCACTGCTGTATAAGCCAGTGAGGTTCTCTTTTTCCCTCAAACCAGTTTGAGAGGGTTTTCCATCACCTCAAACTGAAAACGTCCTGACTGGTCCAGGTCAGATGGCCCCCTCAGTCCAGTCGGGAGTGGCTGGGTGGCCAGCCTGTAGAGCACAATGTTCTAGGCCTCGGAGATAGGAGGCTGGGTGAGACGGGCGTTTTGAAGTTCAGCATCTCCAGTGTAAATAAGAGCCTGCAAGGCAAGATTAGGTGACTCTTGTTGTGAGACAAAAGTTAAATTAAAAAAAAAAAGAGTAGCTGTGACAAGCAGGTGAACAGATACGTGAAGCCTTCAGGAGCCCTGGCCCACTGGTAACTTAGCTGGCACACTGTGCTTCTGTACGTGAACCTAGACCAGCTGTCTAGTGGACGGCTCCCAAGATCTGGTCATAAAAACTGCCTGAATTTATGGGTTGAACAGAGGGGCCCGAAGCTGAGTAGTGTGTTTGCTGAATTAAGTTCCTCCCACCCTTCTCTCTCAAAAACTACCTCTCCCAGATACTCCCCACTAGAGATCAGCTATGTTTGAAAAATCATAGCTCAATTGAAATTAAAGCAAGCAAACAAAGGAGATATTTGTGTAGATGTTCTAGGCAAGTTTACATTTCCCATTAAAACACTTGCATTTATTTAACAGTTCCATTCCAGCTGTTTTATAAATATTATAGTATTCCAACTAGAAAAATAGTAGCACTCCTTTAAACACGATCGGCTTGCTTAAAGCAAACAAACAGAATTCTTTTATTAGTACCTAAAAATCCTAGATTTTGTTACCATTTTAAATATAAAAGAAAAAATTTTGATGAAACCTCGCAAAACTCATCTAAGTGTTAGAAAATGGCGAGGTTAGTTAGACTGATTCAGAAGAGAAACTTTATGAAGGTTTAGGGATTTATGAGCTAGTTTGAACTAGGTCTAGACAGCTAAAGATCATTGTTTTTTTTTTAGAAGCAGTTTTGGCAAAGCCATAAATCCAGTGGAGGGGGAATGGTGGGAATTATTGAGATGGGGCCCAGGGGAGGCAGGAAATAGCAGTGTGGTCAAGGAGAGTTTGTAAATAGTAACCAGTTTTAGTAGTTTGACGTAGTAGTTAAACATATAGATTCTGTAAGCCAACTCCACCATTCTCTAGTGACTGGGCTACAGGCAAGTTACTACTGTTTGTCTCAGTTTGTTCAACTGAAAAATGGGTCTATTAATGATACCACAGAGGCTATGAGAAACAAGCTAATCAACTTCAAGAGCCCAGGACAAGGCCTGGCACATTGTAAGTGTGCTATATATTTAGTAATGCTTAATCATTCAGTTGTGTCTGACTCTTTGAGGCCCCATGGACTGTTACCTGCCAGGTTTCTCTGTCCGTGGGGATTCTCCAGGCAAGAATAATGGACTGGGTTGCCACTTCCTACTCCAGGGCATCTTTCCAACCCAGGGATCAAACCCAAGTCTCCTGCATTGGCAGGTGGATTCTTTACCACTAGCACCATCTGGGAAGCCAGTATTTAGCAGTAGTAGTAGTAACCAGTTTGGGTTTTTTGGTTTTTTTTTAATATTTATTTATTTGACTGTATTGTGTCTTAGTTTATGTATCAGATGCGATCTTTTGTTCTGTGCACGGACTCAGTAGTTGGGGCTCGTGGGCTTAGTTGCTCCGTGGCATGTGGGATCTTAGTTCCCCGACCAGGGATCGAACCTGCATCCCCTGCATGGCAATCTGTACTCTTAACCCCTGGACCACCAGGGAAGTCCCAGTAATAAGGTTTTTGATTGAAAGTGGAGAGATTTAGTAGTAGAACAGTACTCATTCCTTTAAATAAATAATGCAAGCCCTTGCATGGAATTCTAAATTTATTGAGCTACTGATGCTCAGTTATACAGTATTGTGCCACTTCAGTTAAGGCTTTTAGTTTGCGTTTGTCTCAGTAGTAGTTGTAACCTTAGGTTGGTCAATTTAAATACTGTGATTCCCTGTTGTATACACACAGTCTTTACACCCAAACTTTAATGCATACAAAGCAATGAGGCATTGTTAAATAAAACAGCAATAGTTACTGCAACTTAGACTCTGTGACCAATTACACATGATTAAAATTACTTCCCAAATTCATATCCACAGTACTCATCCCCCATCTAACATCTCAACTAAAATGTTACACTTTTGAGGACTTCCCTGGAGGTCCAGTGGTTGAGAATCCACCTTACAATGCAGGGTACTCAGGTTCAATCCCTGATTAGGGAACTAAGATCCCATGTGCCACAAAGCTACTGAGCCCATGCACCACAAATAGAAAATCTGTGCACCCACGACTGAAGATCTCTCGTGCCTCAAGGAAGACCGACATAGCCAACTAAATAAAAGTTTAAAGAAGAAAATTACACATGTGAAACAAAGGCAAAAGTACTAAACCTGTACATTTGGTATTGCACATGCACTAAGCATGAGCAAGCAGGGGGTTCACAGTGAGAATCTATAGCTGTAGAAACTTTAGAAAAGGATTCAGAAAAGCTGTATATATAGGTGTGTGTGCAGTGGGGGGTCTACAACAAAAAGTATATTTTCAAACAATTTTTTTAATATTTATTTTTGATTGATTGCTTTACAATATTGGTTTGATTTCTGTGATACATCAACAAGAACTAACCATAGGTTAGTCCTATGTACAAATAGTTTTTTAATGATTTCATGCACTACTTTTTAAGTCAGTTAAATGTATACTTAAAAAAAAAATCTCAGTGAAGAACACTTGACATCTGACAAGACTAAAGCCTCCTTTCAGAATTTATCACCTTGCGCCTCAAAATCAGGTTCCCTTTCAGACTGGGTTTAGCATTTTTCTAGGCTCAAGTCTGGCTTCTCCCTCCTTGAATTTACCCTCTTCCTGTCCAGCTGGACAGTTGGAAGTGGAATCCTGTGTTCCTCCCTTTGGACTCTGGTGTTCATCCCTGTCTCCCTCTCCACCCCTGCCATCGCTCTTTCAGACCTTCCACGTGGTGTGATGACTTTGTGCTTAATTTTTCAAATACTGAGGGGAAAAGGCCGTCAATCCTCATTATTCACAGACTCCACTTCTGTGAATGTGTCTGCTCCCTTGGGAAATCACCACCACCACCACCACCACCACCAATGGATTAATGAAGAAATCAAAGAGAAAAAATTTTTTAAATACTTAAGAGACAAAAGAAAATGAAAACACGATTATCCAAAACCTATCAGACACAGAAAATCAGTTCTTTTGAGGGATACAAGCTTACCTTTGGAAAGAAGAAAAATCTCAAACAACCTAACCTCATGCATAAAGCAACTAGAGAAAGAACAAACAAAACCCAAAGGTAGTAGAAGAAAATAAATCAAAAAGATCAGAGCAGAGATAAATGAAATAGAGACTAAGAAAACAACAGAAAAGATCAATAAAACTAAAAGTTTGTTCTTTGAAAAGATAAACAAAACCGATAAATATTTAACCAGACTTATCAGGAAAAAGAGGGAGAGGGACCAAATCAATTAATTATAAATGAGAAACCACTACGAGCAATTATATATCAATAAAACAGACAACTTAGAAGAAATGGACAAATTCTTAGAGAGGTACAATCTCTCAAGACTGAACCAAGAAAAAATAGAAAATATGAATACATCATTCACAAATACTGAAATTGAATCTATGACTTTAAAACTCCCAGACCAGAGACATTCACAGGCGAATTCCACCAAACATTTATAAAAGAGATAACACCTATCCTTCTGAAATTATTCCCAAAAACTGCAGAGGAAGAAACAATTCCAAACTCACTATATGAGGCCACCATCACTTTGATACCAAGACCAGACAAAGAAATCACACAAAAAAAGAAAATTGTAAGCCTATAACACTGATGAACATAGATGCAAAAATCCTCAACAAAATAATAGCAAACTGAATCCAACAATACTATAAAAGGATCATACACCAGGATCAAGTGGGATTTATCTCAGAGATGCAAGGATTTTTCAATATCCACAAATCAATCAGTGTGATACACTACACATTAACAAATTGAAGAGTAAAAACTGTATGATTATCTCAACAGATGCAGAAAAACTTTTGACAACATTTAATATCCACTGATGATTAAAAACTCCCATCAAACTGGACATAGAAGGAACATATCTCAATGTACTAAAGGCCACATATCACAAACCCACAGCTACCATCATACTCAACAGTAAAAAGTTGAAAGCATTTCCTCTAAGATCAAGAACAAGACAAGGATGCCCAACTTCACTTCTTTGATTCAACAGAGTTTTGGAAGTCCTAGCTACAGCCTTCAGAGAANATATTTTCCTCATTTGTGTGCTTTCTGTTGGTGATTTTGCTCTTTAAAATGGCCAAATATAGTGCTGGAGAGCTGTTTGGTTTTCCTAAGCACGAGAAGACTGTGGCGTGCCTCACAGAGAAAATATGAGTCAGATAAACTCCATTCAGGCCTGAGTTATAGTGCTGTTGGCTGTAAGCCCAGGGTTAATGAATCAACACCATATATTAAATAAAGTGTCTTTAAGCAAAAACGCACACAAAACAAGGTTATGCATTGATCAGGGGAAAAGGGGACAGAGGCCCTGGGTACCCGCCTCTGTGGTTCCTCTAGGGTGGAGATTTGGGATCCTCTCACTCAGTGTTGCAGGTGACTTGATGGTGTTCACTGGAAGGACTG
The DNA here is from genome assembly GCA_006410875.1 of Neotragus pygmaeus. Lineage (NCBI taxonomy): Eukaryota > Metazoa > Chordata > Mammalia > Artiodactyla > Bovidae > Neotragus > Neotragus pygmaeus. The sequence goes on along the minus strand of SJYV01017028.1, from coordinate 41,750 downwards.
ATGCTGAAGCTGAAACTCCAGTATTTTGGCCACCTGATGCGAAGAGCTAACTCATTTGAAAAGACCCTGATGTTGGGAAAGATTGAAGGCAGGAGGAGAAGGGGATGACAGAGGATGAGATGGTTGGATGGCATCACCGACTCAATGGACATGAGTTTGGGTAAACTCTGGGAGTTGATGATGAACAGGGAGGCCTGGCGTGCTGCGGTTCATGGGGTCACAAAGAGTCGGACACAACTGAGTGACTGAACTGAACTGATGGAACCTAAATAACTGAGCGACAAGAACCAGCTGAACATACACGTACACACACGCACCTGAGCTTTTCAGAATATGTGGTGCCTACATTTCACCTACAAGATACTGATCTACACAATCTGGCCCCAGTTCTTTTTCTTTCTTTTTTTAGTTGCGGCATGTGGGATCTAGTTCCCTGACCAGGGATCAAACCTGGGCCCCCTGCTTTGGGACCATGGAGTCTTAGCCACTGGACTACCAGGGGAGTCCCTGGCCGCATCTCTTAATTTGGGTCCTAATACTCTTTGCCACAAGGTCTCTGTTCCAACAAAATGGGCAAATTTTTTTCTGCTCCGAATTCATTTCAGCCACTGCCCCTCCCCCATTCTTTGTACCTCGTCTCCTTTGAGGGGATCTACTGGGGTTCGATCACTAGCACAGGCACATGACCTAGCCCGGGCCAACTATTAACCCACCTACCTCCAGGACGGGTGTGGAGAGTGACACCAACCAGGTGAATACGATCATTCCCTGGGATTTTTCACCCTCAGAGTTATTTTACTTTGGTGGTTTGGTCACTAAGTCGTGTCCGACTTTTGTGACCCCATGGGCTAGAGCCTGCTGGTCTCCTCTGTCCATGGAATTCTCCAGGCAAGAATACTAGAGTGGGTTGCCATTTCCTTCTCCAGGGGATCTTCCTGACCCAGGAATTGAACGTGGGTCTCCTTCAGGGCAGGCAGATTCTTTACCAACTGAGCTACAAGGGAAGCTTTGGGAATCCTCAAATTGGGTGATGTAGGCTTGGACTTCCTAGCTGCGAGGCTCCCCTCTGCATGAGGGACATGCACCTGTGGTGGAAACTCATGAGGCCAACAGCAGAGAGGAGCAGAAAACAGGAGAGAGTGAGCCACTGATCTGATGCTGTCACTTTGCACCCCTGGACCATGTCCTACCTCAGGCCAGCCACACCAGTGTCTTTCCAGGTTACACAAGCCAGCGCAATTGCCTTCTTACTTAAACTACTCAGGATTGAATTTCTGTCTCTTAAGACCAGCAGTCATGAATAATACACCCAGACCTTTCTGATCTACCAGGAATGGCATTGCTCAAAGCCACACATTTCTGTCTAACTTGGATTTATTTCTCCCTAACTTGGATTTATTTCTTTGCAAAAGTTAGTATACCTGAATTTCCTTCTGTGTATCTTCTCAAGATTGTTGTTGTCTGGAAAGGACTTACTGTATAGCACAGGGAACTCAATTCAATGCTATGTGGCAGCCTGGAAGGGAGGGGTGTTTGAGGAAGAATGGATACATGTATATGTATGGCTGAGTCCCTTTGCTGTTTACCTGAAGTTATCATAACATTGTTAATCAGCTATACTCCAATATAAGATACATTTTTAAAATTATAAAAATATTTTTTAAGGCTTTTGTTGTTTGGGATAGACAATAAAAGAGAAAACTGAGAATTGAGAAGATGAAAAGGAAATAAAACAGGAACAGAAATTTTGCAGCACACCCCTAAGGGAAAGTAGAGAAGCAGAGACAGGTAACCAGGACCTTAGAACTTCACTGAGCCAGGTGGGTGCAGTCATGTGCCAGCGTTCTGTTGTGTCTAAGGTGTCTGTGAGCTAAGCCCCTGCAACCTTTATATGTCAAAGCTATGGTTTTTCCAGTAGTCATGAATGGATGTGAGAGTTGAACTATAAGGAAAGCTGAATGCCAAAGAATCAATGCTTTGGAACTATGGTGTTGGAAAGACTCTTGAAAGTCCCTTGGACTGCAAGGAGATCCAGCCAAAAAATCCTAAAGGAGATCAGTCCAGAATATTCATTGGAAGGGATTGATGCGGAGGCTGAAACTCCAATACTTTGGCCACCTGATGCAAAGAACTGACTCATTGGAAAAGACCCAGATGCTGGGAAAGATGGAAGGCAGGAGGAGAAGTGGATGACAGAGGATGAGATGGTTGGATGGCATCATGAACTCGATGGCCATGAGTTTGGCAAGCTCTGGGAGTTGGTGATGGACAGGGAAGCCTGGCGTGCTGTAGTCCATGGGGATGCAGAGTCAGACCCAACTGAGCAACTGAACTGAACTGAATTGATCCTCAGGTAAGGGCTTCCCTGGTGGCTCAGGGTTAAAAAAAAAAAAAAAAAAAAAAAATCTGCCTGCCAAAGCAGGAGACATGGGTTTGAAGCCTGGGTTGGGAAGATCCCCTGGATTTGGAAATGGCACCCCAATCCAGTATACTTGCCTGGGAAATCCCATAGATAGAAGGAACCTGGCATGCTACAGTTCATGTGGTCGCAATGAATCGGACACGATTTAGCAACTGAACAACAGCGACAACGAATCCTCAGGTAAACATCTCTTTAACTCACCCATTTGTCACCTCTGTCTTTCAGTCTTTGCTTATGATACACCTCCACCCTTTCCCCCACGTTTGCTTAGTTACCCATCCTGTTCTCAGATCTACCTTCATCTCTGCACAGAATCCCCTTAACTTGGCCTTTTTCAGGGGGTAAGTTTGAGGACAGAGCTTGAGAAATAATGGATCAAATATAGGTTACCCCCAAATTTTCCATTTTAAACATCCATGTGACCCTGGATAGTGGCAGTGAGCAGCATGGAGTCATCAAAGCAAAAATAAACATTTGAATAAGCAGTAAAACACTGAAGAAACTATGTCTTGACATGGTCACCAACAAGGCAATATCCATTTCTTAGCATCTCATTGAGGTTGATGGTGAAAAGAAAATAACAAACAAGAGACAGAAAGGGGAATTAGCCTTTATGAACATAAACTGTACTGATTCTAGGCTGTGAGAACCTAAGTCTACATTCAGGTCACACATGGCCATGCATCTAGCTCTTAGCACAATGGTGGGGATTCAGTAAATATTTGTTGGATTAAGAGATATTAATCCTATTTGCTAGAATATTTTAGGAACAAACACAGAACACATAAATGGCACAAAGAAAGGAATTGGCCCTCATGGTAGGAAGTCACATCATAGGAAGGGTTTCTTCAAGATGTAACTCTGGGATTTGGATTTTAAAAAAGGGAAACAGATCTTTTTGAGGGAAAGAATTCTAGGCAGCAGGATTGCATTTTAGCAAAGTCACCAAATTGTGATACTACAGTTTGAAACTGCAAGTGATGTGTTGAAATGTGAAGTGTAGTCAGGGGTTTAGCATGAAATGATGCTGAAGGTCACTATCTCAGAGCCCTTGTATGCCACACAAGGATTTCAGTGAAAATTTAAAAATCACATTCATATTGGCATTCTTCGTATACCCATGACTGAAGACTGATCCAGGGATGCTCATCCTCTTCAACCGAGCACATGGAGCAGTGAGGGAGGAAGGGGACACCCACCTAGCCAGCCAGATCAGCCAAATCAGATCAGGGGGCTTCCCTGATAGCTCAGTGTTTAAGAATCCATCTGCCAATGAGGGAAACTTGAGTTCGATCCCTGGGTTGGGAAGATTCTCCTGGAGAAGGAAATGGCAACCCACTCCAGTATTCTTGCCTGGATAATCCCTGGACAGAGGAGCCTGTGGGGTATAGTCCCTGGCATTGCAAAAGAGTCGGACTGTTAGCAATTAAACAACCACAATGAGAGGCCTTCAGCTGCCATGTTGGATGTAGCCTGATTTAAGTGTAGAGCTAGAGAGCCCCAAGAGACTTTGTCTTGATCCTCAAGAGCACAGTGGAGCTGAAGGGAATGTCAAGGGTTGTTAAGGAAGTTGAAATTAATAGAATTTGATCATGGAGTCAATGTTCTGTAATGGCAGAGAGGTAAGAGTCTAGAATGACCCAACTAGTGCCACCAAAATAAGGAGTGTGAGAATAGGTAGGTTTGTAAGAGAAGATGATGAGATTCAAATTTTTCATAGTTGATGGCAAGATACTGTTGGATTACCCAGTAAGCAACTGGTGAATTTAGCAGAACTTTGGGAGATTAGAAGTGCAGATAAAAACTTTGAGTCGGATATTTACAGCTGTGGATGAGATTACTAGGAGGGAGCAGGGGAGAAGTCTGCTAAGGGCAGAGATTTAACCCTGAAGCACAATTCAAGGCAGAAGAATGCCTGCCTCCCCACGTTTGCATCCTGTTACTTTGGGGAGGAGAAGTGTACATCACCAATACTAGTGGCATAAACTACACAGTTTGTTTGAGGATGGGTTAAACCTTTTTCCTTTTAAGTAATGAAATGCATTTGCAGTGAAAATGGTCTGATAGAACAATGTTGATAAAGGCGGGGGAAATGGCTCCTCTTGGGCGGTATTGACAAGAGTGTAAATTAGAACATCCTTCCTTTGGCAGAAACCATTTATTGTCCCTAGTATCTATTTTCCAGAGAAGGCAATGGCAACCCACTCCAGTACTCTTGCCTGGAAAATCCCATGGACAGAGGAGCCTGGTAGGCTGCAGTCCATGGGGTGGCTAAGATTCAGACACGACTGAGTGACTTCACTTTCACTTTTCACTTTCATGCATTGGAGAAGGAAATGGCAACTCACCCCAGTGTTCTAGCCTGGAGAATCCCGAGGACTGCAGAGCCTGGTGGGCTGCCATTTATGGGGTCACACAGAGTCGGACACAACTGAAGCGACTTAGCAGCAGCAGCAGTATCTATTTTCCCCTGTTCTTAGTAAAAAATTACCTGATTTTTAGCTGTATATATGAACATAAGTGGGGGGGGGAGAGAACATTTCTTAGTCTTCTCTGCAGCTAGATATACCCACATGACCAAAGTCTGGCTGGTGGGATATTGGGAGAAGTGGTGGGTGTGACTTCACAAGAGTCCTTAGAAGTTGTATCCTTTTGTGTCCATTCCTCCTTCCTGCTACCTGGAATACAGATGCAGTGACTGGGACCTGAGCAGCCATCCTGTGCCATGTAGAAAAGTCAGGTTCTAAAGATGATGGAATACCCAAAATGGAAGATACCTGGTCCCTTGGGTCATGTACTGCCTCCTCTCTTATATAAACTGTCTGTAAGCCACCTCTGGGTGTTCTGTCACATTCAGCTAAACCTAATCCTGACCTCAGAGAAGGCAGTGGCACCCCACTCCAGTACTCTTGCCTGGAAAATCCCATGGACGGAGGAGCCTGGTCGGCTGCAGTCCATGGGGTCGCGGAGAGTTGGACAGGACTGAGCGACTTCACTTTCACTTTTCACTTTCATGCATTGGAGAAGGAAATGGCAACCCACTCCAATATGCTTGCCTGGAGAATCCCAGGGATGGGAGCCTGGTGGGCCACCGTCTATGGGGTCGTACAGTCGGACACGACTGACGTGACTTAGCATCAATCCTGACCTATATGCTTCCCCAAAGCAGTCTAGCAATATTTAGTCAGGTACTGTATGTATGTCCTTTTCCCTGGCATCCCACTTCAGGGAATCTGTTCTCCGGAGATAATCACACAAATTTGAAATGACCCATAAAAAGAAGATTCATCAGAATGTTGTTTATAATAAGCAAAAACTGGTGGTGGTATGGGGGTGGGGTGGTGCAAACCAGAAGTCTTTCAACACACACACACATTCAATCTACAGATGTATACAGAGTCTGAGAAATGTTTGAAGAATGTAAGAATATTCTTTACCACTAATGCCATCTGAAAAGCCCTCAAGAATACTCTTTAATGCCTGGAAATGAGATTTAAAAAATTTTTTTTATCTTTCTCACCGTGTTTTAAAATATTTGAACTGTATACTATGAGCTTTATCATTCTTACAAAAACCATAAAGCCTTTTTAGTGTTTTTAAATGTTCTCTTTTAAAAATACCATTAAGAAAGTAGTGTGAGGAGTTTTGCCAGCTTACTGTTCAGGAAGAGGTGTGGCCACTGTTGCTCAAAGTTAAACAAATGAGAACACTCCAGGAAAACTGACTCAGCTTTTTGAGGTAGTCCGTGGTAGGTGGAGACATCCTAATTGGAAGGTTTTTAAACTTTCTACTGAAAAAACATCTGGAACGTAGATGATCTCCTAATGATGAATATATTTCCTTTCTTTCATTTTACTTTTGTAGGTCTGAGGAGTTGAGGTGGGGAAAGGAAGTATATTGATGATGTCAGAGTAAACTTAATCATCACAATGTAAGAACTTCTTATTGTCACTGAAACTTTGAGTTTTTAGAAATGGCTTCCTCCGCTACAGTAATCCTGTGTAGCTTTCCTCCCCATTCCAACCTCAGGGCATTTATTGCTTTTTATGTTTTATTTCATTTCACTTTATTTCTTTTTTAAGAAAGTAATTCTACTCAGTTCAGTTCAGTCACTCAGTCATTTTCGACTCTGCGACCCCATGGACTGCAGCACACCAGGCTTCCGTGTCCATCACCAACACCAAGAGCTTGTCCATCAAGTCAGTGATGCCATCCAACCATCTCATCCTCTGCCATCCCCTTCCCCTCCTGCTTTCAATCTTTCCCAGTATCAGGGTCTTCTCCAAATGAGTCAGTTCTTCACATCAGGTGGCCAAAGTATTGGAGTTTCAGCTTCAGCATCAGTCCTTCCAATGAATATTCAGGACTGATCTCCTTTAGGATTTAATTTTGGTTGTGCTGGGGTTTTGTTGCTGTGCCAGCTCTTCTCTAGCTGCAGCGTGCCGGGGTGCTACTCTTCGTTGCCATGCGAGGGCTTCTCATTGCAGTGGCTTCTCTCCTTGCGGAGCGTGGTCTCCAGGGCACTCGGGCTTCAGTAATTGCAGCACGCGGGCTCAGCAGTGTGGTGCACAGGCTTAGTTGCTCCATGGAATGTGGGATCCTTCCAGACCAGGGATCAGACCCGAATCCCCTGCATTGGCAGGCAGATTCTTATCCATTGTACCACCAGGGAAGTCCTATTTTATTTCCTGTGTTACAAAAAGCTAACTGTATTTACAAAGAAATGAGATGCATTAATACACTTCACAGCAGTTAAAAGGAAATAAAATTGTAGGGCACTTTGAAGAAGGAAGGCTGCTTGTAATCTATTTCCTGGTAGACCTGTTTAAGGCAGCACTTCCCAGTTCTAAAATTCAACAGCAATAAGTCACCCTCCTTTCTTTAATTTGAGAGATTGCCTGCCAGTTTGATTGGAAATAGTCCGAAGCCCAGCCAGCGAAGTGTTCAGCCCTTTTGTGAAGTTTAATATCTTTTTCTCTTTTGTGGCCATTTATTAAATAACACTGCATGAGAATTCCTTCCCTCCCTTTTATCACAACTTCCCCAGCATCTGCCCTTACTTAGCATTTCAAAAAAGAAGAAAAGCAGCAGGCAGCAATGATTTAGCCCCTTTTTAAGCCCTGCTGTAAAATCAAATGTGGCTGAATTATAGTCTTAATTTTTAAATGTATTCAACGTGATTAAATATGATTAAAATACTAAGCTTCACTTATCAGAAAATAGCCTACTCATTCACAGAAAAGCACTTTTGTGATAATTCCATAATACTCAGGATTTCTGAGCTATTAAATTGCTTGGTATCTTTAGTTCATTCTCTTTGATGTTTAAAAGAAATACATAAATGCATAATAAGTATATGTATAAACACATGTTTAAATACAAGTAAATTAATGTAAAGTAAATCTAAAATGTTTACTAATACAACTCTGTAAATAGAAGTTAAAATATCTATATTATTTACATAAATAAAAGTGTATATCTTTCTAAGTATAGTTTTATGTAGTGTATATCACACATTTGATGAGTTCTGATACCTAGAAAACTTCATGTCACTTTTAACAATATAGTCTATTGGAAAAATCTCTCACCTTTCTTTTTTTAACTTTTTAGTATTTATTTGTATTTATTTATGTATTTGGCTGTACCGTGTCTTAGCTGTGGCATGTGAGAGCTAGTTCCCTGACCAGTGACCCGTGCATGGGAAGCTCAAGCTTTAGCTACTGGACCACCAGAGAAGTCCCATCTCTCACCTTTCTTGATAAGTTGATGTTTTAATTTATTCAATNTTGGCTGTACCGTGTCTTAGCTGTGGCATGTGAGAGCTAGTTCCCTGACCAGTGACCCGTGCATGGGAAGCTCAAGCTTTAGCTACTGGACCACCAGAGAAGTCCCATCTCTCACCTTTCTTGATAAGTTGATGTTTTAATTTATTCAATAATTTATTCAGTAACCACTGACCAACTTCAACTTTGTGCCTTTCACCATGGGCACTTGGCAGGTTAAAAAAATAGTAATAACTAAGACTTGGAGATGGCTTTGTAGTCTAGTGGTAGTAACAGAAGATAAACAGGGTTCAGTGGAATCCATGCCCCCTGCATAAAACTCTCCAGTAGATACAGGGGACAGTTCTGGGAGGAGGAGGAAACCAGCAAGGACAGGTATCCCCCTATTTTCAAAAGTTTGCTTTTCGGAAAGATAGACATCAGTATCTGCTTTCACTAAATGAAACAAATCCAGAGTTTTTCACTTTTATGGAAAAAAAGCAAACAGCAAAAATAATGCAGGGCATCATTTTACAGGGCCCTTTATAAAGGGCCACATCCCGAGCAGCCAGGGTGGTGCTGCCAAGCTCCTTCCCCTGGAACCACACTCAGCATCTCAGCAGCGGTCACCATAGCTTTGAACTCTGTCTGTGAGCATCTATGCTGGATCTCGATTTATTTTGTGCATCCATTAACAAAGTGTGACCCGAAGTCATCGCTGCTTCTTCACTTTATGCCATTCCAGTTTAGGAAAGATTGCATAGGAACTCGGTACTTCCAGATTGGCGGGAAGGGTGGAGTAGCTGTAAGATAAAGATTGGTGTGCCCTTAGATATGGAGGTTGACAGGATCCTAGTATTTGCAAGATGGATTCAGTAACATGATGCGTGAAAATGAAAAATGAGGAAATAATGACAAGGAAGATGGTTGCTTTTCCAAGAAATTTATTTATAAAGATAGGGAAAGCATGATCAAAGGACTGTTATAGTTATTGGAAAGGAAAGATTTGAGCATGTGAAGGCTAAGAGGAAAGAGCTGTTGGAAAGGGAGAAGATGACAAAATGGTATAATTAAAATAACATGAACTTTGGTGTCAGAACTGAATTAGAATCTTGTTTAAAAATATATATATATTGTTGTGCAACCTCAGCCAATGAAGCCACCCCATGAATCTCACTTTTCTCAACTATAACGTGAAAACCCGGCATACAAATGAAGTTTCTTCACTCATTCATATAATTATCTTTAATGGCAGGTGCTGAACATGCAGTAAAAAGAAAATACTTGTCCTTGCTTTCTGGGATGATGTAGACTGGAAGATGTAGTTGTAAAGAATATAAATCAGCAAATGTAAGGGAGATGTTTAGGAGGATTAAAAGTTTTTGCAGACCCAATTATTGTTTGGATTTTGGTTTTTGGAGTTTGGTTATTGTTTGGAGTAAGAGAGAAATTTGTACAGTAGACAGTGGTGTGGGCATGTGTCCTGATTGGATCAGAAACATGGGCAGGAATTCCTCCTTTTCCATGGTTGAGAGAGAATAAAGTGAAATGTGTAGAGCACTTAGTGTCTCAACTGGGTCAAGTCAATTTTGCTAACCATAATTATTAATACTAGTCATAGTATTAATAATACTAGTATTATTATTAATATTATTGTTGATTCCCATCTGGCAAACAGTGATGTCTGAAGGTCACCAAGCTTTTTCTGTAAAGTGTACCAGATAGGAAATATTTAGGCTTTGTGGGCCATATATGGTCTCTGTTGTATACTTTTCTTTGTGTTTATGTTTTTTTGTTCTTTCTTTTTTTTAAATGTAGAAACCATTCTTAGCTCAAGGTGTGGGCATATTTGGCCTGCTGGCTGGAGTGTGCCGAATCCTAGTAATGCCATTTCTCGCACAAGAATCAGGAAGAGAGGACTAGAGGAGAAGGCACTGGTGGCATATCCAGGTAGAGATGTCCTTAGGCCACAAGATCAGGGCTGGAGATGTAGTGTGAATCATTGACACATAGATGGTAAGAAGCCAAGGAAAGAATCTTCGAGATGGAGGAAATCACCCAGAAAGACTGTGTAGAGTCTACCCAGGAAGAGGAGGAAAGGGCCACGGATAAGACTACAGGGAGCCCTGTTCTTCTCTAGGATTGGAGCCATGGTCAGAGCCCCAGGCAGGTTAACCAGACACTCCACAAGAGGTGAACCAATTTCAGTGCAGTGGCTTACATGCTGTCACAGGTTATGCATAGGGTCCCCTGGGAAAGCATGTGGGAAAGGCATCTAACCAGCCTGGCCTTGAAACGGGAGCTCAAAATATGACACCTTAACAGTCTTGTGAGATGCCCAGGAATTAGCTGAGTATTCCAGGCTGAAGGAATAGCCAGAGCAGAGAGGAGAACGAGACAAATACAGATGCTGGTTTGTAGATAGATTAAGGCATACATAAGGCGTAGGCTGGGACGGATAAGTAGGACCAGATCAAGAATGCCAGTGCCTTGAAAGAGATGGGGAACCCTGGAAAGGTTTTAGGCGGAGAGTTGACACAATCCCATTGATGTTTCAGAAGGAGCACCCTGGCAGCAGGTGTATGAAGGATGACTTCCAGGAGGGTGAAACAGGGATTGGTGGGTATAGAAAACCTCTGGACCTGTCCAAGAGGAAAATACTTCGAGTTCCTTCATCTGCGATAGTCTGGTAAATGATTTTCAACTGGTTCTCCAAGGGAGAATGCCCTGGTGCGTAGCAGTTGCCAGTTTCTGTGGTATAAATGTTTCCATTAGGACCACAAGTCTGTCTAGTCAAGGCTATGGTTTTTCCAGTAGTCACGTATGGATGTGAGAGTTGAACTGTGAAGAAGGCTGNAATTATTTATTTTAAATAAATATGTATATTTCTTATGAATTCTAGTAGATTAGTAGCTATCATATCTATTTAAATAACTTCTCTTCCTTCCAGTTATTTTCTTACTTTATTGTACCCCAGTGGCTCATGGTAAAGAATCCACCTACAGTGCAGGAGACATAGGAGATGTAGTTTGATCCCTGGTCCAGGAAGATCCTTTGGAGGAGGAAATGGCAACCCACTCCCGTGTTCTTACCTGGAGAAATCCATGGAATTGAGCCTAGCAGGCTAGAGTCCATAGGGTCTCAAAGAGTCGGACATGACTGAAGCAACTGAGAACAGCACAGCTAGAAAACCAAAAGTACCGTTTCTTTTGTGTGTTTTTTCTGTGCTAGGTCTTCCTGGCTGTGCTGGGCTTTTGCTGCTTTGTGTGGGCTTTCTCTAGTTAAGGTGAGCGGGGGCTACTCTTTGTTTTGATGTGTGGGCTTCTCATTCCTGTGGCTTCTCTTGTTATGGAGTACAGGCGCTAGGCTCTCAGGCTTGATCACTGATGTTGGCAGCTCCTCCAGGGCCTGTGGAATCTTCCCGGACCAGGGACTGAGCCTGTGTCCTCTGCATAGGCAGGCAAGATTCTTATCCCCTGTGCCATCCGGAAGTCCCGAAAACCAAAAATATTGTTGAATAAAAGTGGCCTTTTCCTGATTTAAATGTCAAGACTTCAGTAGACTTTCTTGGTGGCACAGTGGATAAGAATCTACCTGTGCTGGGGACATAGGTTCAATCCCTGGTCCAGGAAGATTCCACATAGAAGGGAGCAGTTAAATCCATTTGGCACAACTCCTGAAGCCTGTGTGCACTACAGCCCATGCTCCACAACAAGAGAAGCCACCACAGTGAGAAGCCCGTGCACCTCAATGAAGAGTAGCCCCCGTTTGCTGCAACTCTAGAGAAAGCCCCTGTGCACCAGCAAGGACCCAGTGCAGCCAAAAATAAATAATTAATTTTAAAAATGTCAGGGCTTCAGTATTTTACCATTCAATATGATGTTTACCTTGAGAAGGAAATGATAACCCACTCTGGTATACTTGCCTGGAGACTCCCATGGACAGAAGAGCCTGGCAGGCTGTAGTCCATGGGGCCACAAGAGTTGGACATGACTTAGCGTCTAAACCAACACCATGAGGCTGACCAGGTATATGGGTTTGTGTATATGTGAGTGTGTGTGTATAAATAAATGTTATCATATTTAGGTAGTTTCATTCTATCAGTATTTTACTTAGGATTTATATTAGGAATGACCACTGAATTTTGTCAGCAATTTGGGACATTGATTATGCTAACACTAGGATGTTTTCTCTTTATTATTGCAATGAATTATATTGATATTAAATATCAGAATGGTAGTTTAGGTAAATATATGAGTATCCTTCCAGTGTGGGAGGCTTTCTTACTAAGCTGTGCTGTGTTTAGTTGCTCAGTCATGTCCAACTCTTTGTGACCCCATGGACTGTAGCCCTTCAGGCTCTGATGTCCATGGGGATTCTCCAGGCCAGAATAGTGGAGTGGGTAGCCTTTCCCTTCTCCAGGGGATCTTCCCAACTCAGGGATCCAACGCAGGTCTCCCATATCGCAGACGGATTCTTTACTGTCTGAGCCACTAGGGAAGCCCAAGAATACTGGAGTGGGTAACCTATCACTTCTCCAGCAGATCTTCCTGACCCAGGAATCGAACTGGGGTCTCCTGCATTGCAGGCGGATTCTTTACCAGCTGAGCTACCAGGAAAGCTCAGAAAAGCCAAAACGGAAAAGATTTCAGGATATAAGTTTAGACAAAATTGTTGGGGCTTCCCTGGCAGTTTCAGCAGTTAACACTTTGTGCTTCCATTGCAGGGGGCACAAGTTCAATCCTTGTTTGGGGAAAGAAGATCCTACTTGCCACACAGCACAGTGGGGGAAAAGAAAAAAAATGTTACACTTCTGAAATGCTATATATAGCATAAACAATGTCAGTTGACACCCTCATCAAATAAAAAATTATAACCACGAATATAAAAAGACCTTTTATGAATTGATAAGAAAAAGATAAGCCGTAAGGGAAAGTAAAAACACAATATGATCAGGCAATTCATTAATTCAGCAATTTCACTTTTACTTCCTACTGTATTACTGACACACATCTAGATCTTAAGATAATAGCAATGAGCCAAACAAAGACTCCCAGCCTCATGGACCTAGTATTCTAGTGGGGAGTCACTAGTGTTACCTCACCTACTCCTTTGTGTGATTGTGTCAAAACTTTTTTCACAACCAGTCTCCTTTTGCCCAACACAGGTTGCTTCTAATTTTTGAATCCACCTGTCATGCAGGAGATGTGGGTTCAATCCTTTGGTTGGGAAGATCCCCTGGAAGAGGAAATGGCAATCCACTCCAGTATTCTTGCCTGGGACATCTCATCAACAAAGGAACCTGGCAGGTTATAGTCCTTGGGGTCCCAAATTTCCCTTCCTAGCTTTTGTACCATAATTATGAGAATTATGCCTGTTTCTACACAGCCTTGCTAACAGAGTGCTCTTTCAGTCTTGGGATTTTGTCAGTCTGGATAGATGAAGAACAGAAAATACATAGCTTGGCATGATTTTAATGTCCTTTTCTATTATTCTATGTGAAATTCAGCATCTTTTCATGTTTACAAGCCTTGTGAATTTTTTTCTTTCTGTGAACTTGGTTTTCCTTTTTTTTTTCATTTGGCTCATTTAAAAAATTATCATTTTTTGGTCATTGTTGGTCATTTCTCTATTTCTACAAACTCTTTAGGGAGATTAACCCTTTGTTGTAATATTCATTATGAATGTTTTTCCCAGTTTATCACTTTTTTTTGTCTTTGTTTGCCTTTTTTTAATCAGGTTTTTTTTTTTTAATAATTTTATTTATTTTTGGCTGTGCTGGGTCTTCCTTCTGCGCAGGCTTTTCTCTAGTGGCAGCTAGTGGCAACTACTCTGCAGCTGCCGCTCAGTAGTTGCGGTTCCCGAGCTCTAGAACAAAGGCTCAATGGTTGTGGCGCACAGGCTTAGTTGCTTCTCAGTATGTGGGATCTTCCTGGACCAGGGATTGAACTCACGTCTCTTTCACTGGGAGGCAGATTCCTCACCATTGAGCCACCAGGGAAACCCTAAATCAGGCTTCTTGCTATTCTTTTAGTAAAATAAAATTTATCCTTTTTAGATTTCATACATTTGATAAATGTATAACCAACACCATAATAAAGATATAAAATATTTTCACCAACCCCCAAAGTTTACCTATGTCGCTTTGCAGTCAGTCCCCTTTCCCTCCCTCATCCCCTGGTACCACTGACCTGATTTCTGTTTTGCCTTTTTCAACATGCTCTAAATAGAATCATACAGTATATATGGTTCTTTTTAAAATCCTGCTCCTTCCTCTTAGCATAATGCTTTTGAGATTCAACCATGTTTTTGCATCTAAGAGCAGTTCTATTTATTGCTGATTAATATTTTTTTCATATTGATGTATTTATCTATTTACCAGATAGATATTTTGTTTTTCCCAATTTGAAGGCGTTGAACAAAGCTGCTTTAAACATTTCCATACAGGTCTTTGGAGACTTTGCCATACACAAGTTTTTTGTATTTATGTATTCAAATGTATAAATCAATTTTCTTTTTTCAAGTGGCCACTCAATAGTTCCCAGGCTCATAAATCAATCATTTAAATCTGATTTAAGAAACATTATTTTAGAATTATTTGTAATTATTTATAATTTACTTAAAACATTTTAAATTTATTATAATTATGTATTTATCACAATATTCAATTATCACAAACATTCAATTAAACTTAGAAATTACAAAACTATTTTTCTTTAAACCCTCAAATACAACTTGCAACCTAGTAAATTCAATTATAAACCAAGTAATTTTGTGTAAAAATTAAAAACACTCATTTTCATTGTTCTTTGATTAATGTTTAATTTGCTTATACATTTAACAAGTTGTAATCCTGCAGCCATGAAATTAAAAGACTCTTACTCCTTGGAAGGAAAGTTATGACCAACCTAGATAGCATATTCAAAAGCAGAGACATTACTTTGCCAATTACTTTGGTCCGTCTAGGCAAGGCTACGATTTTTCCAGTGGTCATGTATGGATGTGAGAGTTGGACTGTGAAGAAGGCTGAGCGCTGAAGAATTGATGCTTTTGAACTGTGGTGTTGGAGAAGACTCTTGAGAGTCCCTTGGACTACAAGGAGATCCAACCAATCCATTCTGAAGGAGATCAGCCCTGGGATTTCTTTGGAGGGAATGATGCTAAAGCTGAAACTCCAATACTTTGGGCACCTCATGAGAAGAATTGACTCATTGGAAAAGACTCTGATGCTGGGAGGGATTGGGGGAAGGAGGAGAAGGGGACGACAGAGGATGAGATGGCTGGATGGCATTACCGACTGGATGGACATGAGTTTGAGTAGACTCGGGAGATGGTGATGTTCAGGGAGGCCTGGTGTGCTGCAATTCATGGGGTCGCAAAGAGTCGGACACGACTGAGCAACTGAACTGAACTGACTGAATCCCTTAAACATTTAAGCACTATTTACCAACTTAATCAAATTACCTTGAGATCATAAAGTCACAAAACTTATAAGTCTAACACATTAAATTCTCTTAAATTGAAATACAGTGTGCCCCCTTCATATGAACCTTCAAGTTCATATGTGAACTTCCTATGTCTAATCACGTAAGTTAGTTCATGTGTCTGGCATATACATTGTCATGTGCACTCATCCTCTACAAGTGGTTGTCTTTGTGTGCTTTAATACAGTGCTGTGTAAGTCCAGGGCGTCCAGAAGCAAGCATAATAGCAGTGGTAATGTATGCTGGCTGTTGTACTGTCCTACGGGACTTCTCAAGGTATTGCACTGTAAAATTAAGATTGTTTTGTTTATTGCTTGTTTGTTTTCTATGCATTATTTTTTGTGAAAAGTACTATAAACCTATTATAGTACAGTATTATACATTTGATTGTGTTAGGTGGTACCTAGGCTTACTTTGTTAAACTTACAAACAAACTGGACTTACGAATGTGCTCTTGGAAGGGAATGCGTTCACATGTAGCGGACTTACTATAACACCGACAAACTCGATTAAATCCTCTTAAGAATTTCAGTCTATATCAAGTATGGTTTTCTCAAGCTCTTCTGAAATCTGAAGAGACAGTTACAAATCTAACAAAATTAAGCCACATGTTTATAATGAAGTAAACTTAAAAACGTACATAGTCAAACTCTTTTAAACATTTAAACATCTTAAAATCATTATACACTTAATACATATTCCTGAGTTTAAACATTGACTAAGTTTGCTAGTGCAAACTTAATCATTTGCATTAGCCTATGTATTTAAATTAAAATGATATAAATAGTATGTCAGGTTCTGGACAACATTTTAAACATCTTAAGGATACACAGAGCACAGCTTTTAGTTAAAATCCTATTTTATATATCTTCCCTCCCTCTGACAATGTGGCTAAAATAACAATTACAGGGTTTTTCTAAAGCATAAACCCACAAGACAGAGAGACAGGGAATGGCGATGAAGGTGACAATTTTGCATGCTACAAAGATAACTTAGCTGTAGCTGGCTTAACAATCCTGAAAAAGCTGAATTTTAAGCTAGTGGTAGAGAAGTCAGGAAGTAATCAGATTTGTACACCAGAACCTCAAAGCAGGAGCAATTCAGAAACAGGAAGAAACAGGTACTTTGAAGAAAGTGAAAAAGGACCTGTGAACAGGAGTGATGGTTGATATCCTGTTTAAGATGTGGTTAGAACCACCTTCTTCGTCCTCTACTCCCAACCCCCTTTCCTCTGAACAACCAGCAACAGCTTTCCCTCACCTCTCAGGAGAGGACTGAAAGTTTGATCTCTGGAGGGGCAGACTAAGGATTCAATGGACTCCGGACCCCAGATCAGTGGGGACAGAGGGACTCAGAGCTAAAGATGGCATGGAAGTAAATCCAAATCCAAATGCTGAACTGAGAGACTCATTCTGACTTCCCAGTGGCTCATGGAAAGCTTCAGACAGTGAGGTTTATACCCTCCAGGGAGAAAGCTGGAAGATGCTTCACCAGCCAAGAAGAGATCTTACGATTTTAATAGGATCCTCCAACCAAAGAGCTTCAGCAGATCACCCAACAGTGAGATCCTCGCTGGATAATCCCTGCTCAAATGCCCAGAACCTCCATGCAGCTACCTAGCACTCTACTCCTAAATAGATATGAATGGTGAAGAGTTATCAGGCTTTTGTGTTTGTGCTCAGTGGCTCGGTAGAGTCTGACTCTTTGTGACCCCATGGACTATATAGCCCACCAGTGGGATTTTCCAGGCAGGAATTCTGGAGTGGGTTGCCATTTCCTTCTCCAGGGGATCTTCCTGACCCAGGGATTGAACCCAAGGCTCCTGAAGCCCCAGCATTGGCTGGTGGAGCCACTGAGCCATTTGGGAAGCCCCTATCAGTATTTTGAGGAAAGCCAAGTCAACAAGTCAACAAGTCAACAACAGAAACATATAGGAAATGTAATTTTGGAAAAAATGACTACAATAAACAAAGAAAAAATAAAATACCCCTCAATAATATCCTTGGAAGGATAAGAAAGTTATTATAGCCACAAAACAAGAGCATCACACAATAAAAAAGAAACATATGGAAAACTAAGAAGAAATTTTAGAAAAAATATAATAGGAAAAATGATAAACTCCATGGAAGAGTTGGAAGATAAAATAGAAAAAATCTCCTAGAAAAAAAGAACCAAAAGTAAGAAATAGACAATAGAAAAGGAAAACAAAATAATAAAAGAATTGGACCAGGATGTCCAGATCTGGAAATAAGAAATTCCAGAAGAAAGTGTACAAGAAAGTCTTCTAGATGTGAAGTATTCCCAGGTTCTAAGCTCTCANCCAAAAGTAAGAAATAGACAATAGAAAAGGAAAACAAAATAATAAAAGAATTGGACCAGGATGTCCAGATCTGGAAATAAGAAATTCCAGAAGAAAGTGTACAAGAAAGTCTTCTAGATGTGAAGTATTCCCAGGTTCTAAGCTCTCACCAAGTACCCTGAAAACTGAATGAAAAAGGATTCATAACAGCTGTCTCAAGCAAGGTCCATTGAGGAGGCAGAAATCATCCTTATTTTATCAGAGGCAATTTATTATTAAGAATTGCTAAGTAACAGAAGACAGTTAACAACATGAAGAGGGTAAAAGTAGGCAAAAACTTGTACACAGATGTTTATAGAAGTTTGGTTTGTAATAGCTAGAAACTGAAAACAACTCAGGAACCTAAGCATCAAAGCAGTTTGGAAGCAAATGCAGACATCATGGGAGAGCACAGTTTGAGACGGGAGGGAGTGGGGGTGAATCTGAGATGTTCACAGCATTCCCAAAGCGGAAGTCAAAAGGCAGCTGCAGAGCCAGCCTAAGAGCCAGCACCTTATTGCTGTGATTGCCAAGCTCTTGGTGTCACAGAGATAACATTCTGAGTAAAACATTAAAGACTTGGGTGTTGGATATGGGAAAGTGTTAGAATACCTTCATCTATTTATTCTACTGACGTGTGTGTGTGAGTGTGCATGCATGTGTGCGTGTATGTGCATGCGTGTGTGTGCGCTAAGTTGCTTCAGTTGTGTCTGACTCTTTGCAACCCCATGGACTGTAGCCTGCCAGGCTCCTCTGTCCATAGGATTCCCCAGGCAAGAATACTAAGTGGGTTGTCATGCCCTCCTCCAGGGGATCTTCCTGACCCAGGGATTGAACCCGAGTCTCTTATGGATCCTGCATTGGCAGGCAGGTTCTTTACCACTAGTGCCACCTGGGAAGACCCTTAGGTATAAATGAGAGTAATAAAAATTTATTATATTAAAATTAATGTAATATATGTATTGTATTAATATAATTTATAAAATTAATGAAGTAAGTTGACCCTGGAACAATGTGGGGGGTGGAGCATCAACCCTCCCTGCAGTTGTAAATTCTTTTATAACTCCCCTGTCCACCCTCCACATTGAACATTTTATACTGTGGATTCAATCAACCACAGGTCATATAGTACTGCAGTAAATATTCAGTGAAAAAAATTTGCCTATGTATGAACTTGTATAGTTCAAACCATGATGATCAAGGGTCTACTGTAATTTAACTGCTGAATATAATATAATAAAATGTATGTCTAGTAAAGGATAAAAGAGCTTTTTCAATGTAAAATGAGTGATTAAAAATCAATTTGGTTTTAGTTTCCTTCACAGTATTATTTCTTTATACATATATTATGCTGTGGCATTCAGCATATGGTATACTAGATCTGGTGGAATATGGCATTATTTCACATAAAAACACATTTAAAGGAAAAGAGATTCCCAACACAGTGATGGTGCTCTGGTGTCTTCTCTCAACAATCTATTGGTTCTGTCTCTAGGTGACAGAGGTGTCACCTCAGCCTGGTGACATTCAACCTCATAGTGACAAAATGGTTGCTGCTACTCCAGCGATCACATCAAAGCACAGTAGCCAGTGCCACCAAAGAAGCTGTGTTTCTCATGAATGAAAAATGTCAGCTGCCATATATAGGATATTGGGAACTCAGGATGGAGACAAATGGATTGCTTGCTATCAAGCCCCTAGTGACACACCCCCAGCAGTGTACCACGAGGGGACTCGGGATGGGAAAAAGCATGATACCAACCCTAGATAGCTAGGGTGCATATCAAAGGAATGATTACAGTAAGCCCAGATTCTTGCATCTTTCCATAGATAGAAAAGCACTAGTCATTAACTTGAGATGTCTGGTTTTCTTTAATTATTGATAATCTTTAAATGTTCTGACTACCTTATCTTTGTCAGAAAACTATATATCTTGTCTCCTTACCTCTTCAGAGCTATCTGAGAGGTTGCCCTCCCAGACTTGAAGTCCTCAGAAAATCTGCAAATAGAACATAATTCTGCAATTTTCAGTTGACACTCCTTATAAGTGATAAAATCTATCCCAGAACTTCCTGGAGATTTCTCCTGGTGTCACAGTGATCACTGGCAGGGGGAGAAACCTACCAAGAATGGTTCACACCAAGACTTCCCTGGTGGTCCAGTTGTAAGACTCTATGCTCCTACTGCAGGGAGCCTGGGTTTGATCCCTGGTTGGGGAACTAAGATCCTGCATGACAACACAGAAAAAATACAGAAAAAAAAAAAAAAGAATCACTTAGACCAGTCATGTCCTATGCCTTGGATCTAGAGGTGAGGCCTGTGCCCTGAGTACCAGCAATGCAGAGGAGAGAGGCCATGGGATAAATCAGGATTCCTGTAGGAAGAGCAGGTGGGCAAAAGAATGCCAGGTAGCAACTGGCAATGTCTGCCACTGGTTCCTAATCATATCCACTGTGTTGAGGAGTTAATTCTCCAAAGACAACTNCCTCCAGGGGATCTTCCTGACCCAGGGATTGAACCCGAGTCTCTTATGGATCCTGCATTGGCAGGCAGGTTCTTTACCACTAGTGCCACCTGGGAAGACCCTTAGGTATAAATGAGAGTAATAAAAATTTATTATATTAAAATTAATGTAATATATGTATTGTATTAATATAATTTATAAAATTAATGAAGTAAGTTGACCCTGGAACAATGTGGGGGGTGGAGCATCAACCCTCCCTGCAGTTGTAAATTCTTTTATAACTCCCCTGTCCACCCTCCACATTGAACATTTTATACTGTGGATTCAATCAACCACAGGTCATATAGTACTGCAGTAAATATTCAGTGAAAAAAATTTGCCTATGTATGAACTTGTATAGTTCAAACCATGATGATCAAGGGTCTACTGTAATTTAACTGCTGAATATAACATAATAAAATGTATGTCTAGTAAAGGATAAAAGAGCTCTTTCAATGTAAAATGAGTGATTAAAAATCAATTTGGTTTTAGTTTCCTTCACAGTATTATTTCTTTATACATATATTATGCTGTGGCATTCAGCATATGGTATACTAGATCTGGTGGAATATGGCATTATTTCACATAAAAACACATTTAAAGGAAAAGAGATTCCCAACACAGTGATGGTGCTCTGGTGTCTTCTCTCAACAATCTATTGGTTCTGTCTCTAGGTGACAGAGGTGTCACCTCAGCCTGGTGACATTCAACCTCATAGTGACAAAATGGTTGCTGCTACTCCAGCGATCACATCAAAGCACAGTAGCCAGTGCCACCAAAGAAGCTGTGTTTCTCATGAATGAAAAATGTCAGCTGCCATATATAGGATATTGGGAACTCAGGATGGAGACAAATGGATTGCTTGCTATCAAGCCCCTAGTGACACACCCCCAGCAGTGTACCACGAGGGGACTCGGGATGGGAAAAAACATGATACCAACCCTAGATAGCTAGGGTGCATATCAAAGGAATGATTACAGTAAGCCCAGATTCTTGCATCTTTCCATAGATAGAAAAGCACTAGTCATTAACTTGAGATGTCTGGTGTTCTTTAATTATTGATAATCTTTAAATGTTCTGACTACCTTATCTTTGTCAGAAAACTATATATCTTGTCTCCTTACCTCTTCAGAGCTATCTGAGAGGTTGCCCTCCCAGACTTGAAGTCCTCAGAAAATCTGAAAATAGAACATAATTCTGCAATTTTCAGTTGACACTCCTTATAAGTGATAAAATCTATCCCAGAACTTCCTGGAGATTTCTCCTGGTGTCACAGTGATCACTGGCAGGGGGAGAAACCTACCAAGAATGGTTCACACCAGGACTTCCCTGGTGGTCCAGTTGTAAGACTCTATGCTCCTACTGCAGGGAGCCTGGGTTTGATCCCTGGTTGGGGAACTAAGATCCTGCATGACAACACAGAAAAAATACAGAAAAAAAAAAAAAAGAATCACTTAGACCAGTCATGTCCTATGCCTTGGATCTAGAGGTGAGGCCTGTGCCCTGAGTACCAGCAATGCAGAGGAGACAGGCCATGGGATAAATCAGGATTCCTGTAGGAAGAGCAGGTGGGCAAAAGAATGCCAGGTAGCAACTGGCAATGTCTGCCACTGGTTCCTAATCATATCCACTGTGTTGAGGAGTTAATTCTCCAAAGACAACTTCATTTCTGAGTTCCTAAAGGAAGAAAGAATTTCAGTGCAGTCAGTTCTCCTTTATTAAAGATTTCAGTTTATTCCCTTCTTGTTTTAGCCTCAGACTCATCTGAGTAACTCATAATGATGCTTTTATTCCCAATATAGAAAAATTCCTACTATTACAATTTCAATAGCTGAAAATCTTAAGTTTTGCTGTGTCTCGACAAATAGAGCCAAACAGAAGAATGCATAGTTGACGTTGTAAATGTGGATCAAAGCACATCGTAATTGTTTATAATTTAAATATGCATTGAAATAAAATATCTTCATAATTCATTTTTTAAAATAATGTCCTTCATTTTGGAATGCCAGTACTTTGTGAGCTTTTGAGTAACATCAAAAGGTAAAATTACTCACAGTGTGCCCTTGCAATTCTTTGCTTCTCCATTTCTCAGTAGACTGTTCAGATAACAAAATCCTTCTTTACTAAATAGAAGATCTAATTTCATAAACTCTCCCTAACACAGTATCTCAACCCCATTCTGTAAAACCCCCAAATCATATATGATTTCCAAAACAGGAAAATTTGATCTCATGGAGTAACACTAGTCTGCAGGAGAAAGCAGAAATAGTCGTATGCTAAATTACAATCGTATTTCCTGGGCAAATGCTTCGAAAGATTCAGAATGCCTCATTTAGTCTGTGGTATCTGGCAAGTCACCCTAATCTTTCACAGACAGATAATTATGCGTGGGGAAAATACTTAGAGCAAAGGATGTGCAATTCTTAATGATTACTGATGATCAGAAAAGTCAAATACCAAGTCAGAACGAAATAAAGATTTTTCGTTTTTGTTGGTCCATGCCATGCAGCTTTTGGGATCTTAGTTCACCAACAAGGGATAAGCTGTTCCCCCCGCAGCAGAAATTCAGAGTCCTAACCAGTGGACAGCCAGGGAATTCCCTAAAGATCTTTGAAGAAACGATTAAGAGAGCAGAACTTAATGATGTATGATTGAGTATTGTTAGATAGTTGATGAGAACAAAGATAAGGTTCTGGTCTGTGGGTATTTGGAACTGAGTGTGTTATAAATATGAAGAATTGACCAGCAAGGGAACAGGAAGGCAAAGGGAGAAAGAAAGAGGCAAAGACCCTCCTCCACAGAGCTCATGTGTCTGGCCTCCTGCTGGGCACTTTGCACTATCCCAGGTCATCCCTCAGAAGTTCAGTGAGGTGAGCATAGGGAGTTATCTTGGAGACGAAGAAGCTGAGGTCCCAAGAGATTAAGACTAATAAACATGACAGAAACCAGGCTTTAAACCCAGGAGAAGGAAATGGCAACCCACTCCAGTATTCTTGCCTGGAGAATCCCATGGACTGTAGTCTGCCAGGCTCCCCTGTCCATGGAGTCGCAAGAGTCGGACACGACTTAGCGACTAAACCACCACCACCATTCCTAATACCAGAGTCTCTTCTGTTGTCCCAGTAGCAGGAGTTTTCAGCCAGGTATAGTGATGGGAGTAGGATGGTCTCTGATCTGGGGGACTGGGATTGGGGTGTGTGTTGTCCAAATATATCCAAATGCTGAGATGCCTGCTGTGTACAACATTTCCCAGTGCCCCCTGGAGGGCTGCCTTGTGAGCCCCTCTCCTGTTGGAAGAAGACTTAAGCGCTAGGGACCTTCACTGGGTGAATGACAGATACCTCATTGTCTGGATAATTTGTGCAGAAAAGATGTTGGGGGATTAGTGAGGAATCTTAGACCTCTCTTTTGGAAGTAAGCTCAGTTTTCAAATTTATTGAAATAATTCCCTGGAAATACACAAGAAATCTAAATATATGCTAAATTTAACCAACAATTTTAAAGAATTCTCACAGATCACAGGATTTCTATTAAGATACAAAATGATAACGAGGCTGACTGCTCACCCCTCCTGGAGAGAGTATGAGGCAACGAAAAAGAACTGGACTGTTTCTAGGTCAGCCTCTGCCTGGGAAGAGATGCTGGGGCAAGTTATTTTACTCATCTGAGATCCACTTCTTCATAAGACAGTCACGAACTGCTCACTTGGAGATTGATGAAACCCTCATTCTAGTCAGGTCTGTTGTGGTAGTTATTCAGTGGTGTCTGACTCTTTGTGACCCCATGGGCAGTAGCCTGCCAGGGTCCACTGTCCTTGGAATTCTCCAAGCAAGAATACTGGAGTAGCTAGCCAGGTCTAAATAGTCACAAAACCCCTGGGAAGCGCCTCTGTGGCTTTTCTTGCAAGCAGGATTCTTCATTACCAAAACATTCACATTTGATAAGAATATGTTCAAAATAGTATTTACAGATTTTAAGGTTTTCAAAGCAGAGATAAATATATAAGAATAACTTTCTATGTGTTCTGACTTAAGCTAATACCATGAGAGCTGGTACCCAAGTCATAACTACTTAGGGATCCTCTTTGGCTTCCTTCAAGCTGGATCTGTCATGTGAAATGGTTGCATATACTGCCAAGCTAATGCCCCTTCTCCCTGCACATATATTTTCCTTTAAATATTTGGAGCTGTGGTGTATATACTTTCAAGCCTTTTGACCAGTGATCGTTAACAGTGATCTATGTTATTAGTCATTTCTTCAGAAATTATTTTATTGGTGACAGAGTATTCCATCATCTAAATGTGCCATGATTATTTAATTACTCCCAACTATTGGACCCTTAGGTCAGTACTGATTTTTCATTATTATAATTAGCCTATGGGCTTCCCTGATGGCTCAGATGGTAAAGAATCTGCCTGCAATGCAGAAGACCCAGATTCAATCCCTGGGTCAATAAGATACCCTGGAGAAGGGAATGGCAACCCATTCCAGTATTCTTGCCTGGAGAATGCCATGGACAGAGGAGCCTGGCAGGCTACAGTCCATGGGGTCACAGCTGAGTGACTAACACACACACACATAATTAGTCTACAACAAACTTTCTTATATAAGAAATGTCGTATACATCTCTGATAAATTGATAGTAGAATGTCTGGGTCAAAGGGCATGGATGATTTCAAGGTTTGGGGGAGATATTATCAAGTCATTTTACATTCCTCTCAATGAATGTTAAGGGCTCCCATTTTACCTTGTCTTCACAAGTATTGAGTTTTGTCACTTAAAAAAAGCTTAACTAATTTGAGAGACAATGTCTAGTACCTTTTTCTGTTTTAATAAGTTTTTTTAAAGAATATTTGTCCGCATTGGGTCTTAGTTACAGCGCGGGGATCGTCTTGCATCATGAGGGGTCTTTTGTTTTGGTGCATGGGCTCTGACGATCCAGTACTTTGGTCACCTAATGCGAAGAGCGGACTCATTGGAAAAGACCCTGATGCTGGGGAAAACTGAGGGCAAGAGGAGAAGGGGGTGACAGAGGATGAGACAGTTGGCTGGCATCACTGACTCAATGGACATGAGTTTGAGCAAACTCAGGGAGATGGTGATGGACAGAAAAGCCTGGCATGCTGCAGTCCATGGGGTCGCAAAGAGTCAGACATGACTTAGNGAGAAGGGGGTGACAGAGGATGAGACAGTTGGCTGGCATCACTGACTCAATGGACATGAGTTTGAGCAAACTCAGGGAGATGGTGATGGACAGAAAAGCCTGGCATGCTGCAGTCCATGGGGTCGCAAAGAGTCAGACATGACTTAGCAACTGAACAACAACAATGGGTTTGGAGCACGTAGCTTTCCGTAGTTGTGGCACACGGGCTTAGATGCTCTGCGGCATGTAGGATCTTAGTTCCCTGATCAGGGATCCAACGTATGGCTCCTGCATTGCGAGGTGGATTCTTAATCACTAGACCACCAGGGTAGTCCTTTTAACAAGTTTTAATAGCTCACATAATAGAGTCTCGACAAGGCTAAGTTATGGTTCCGAGGATCAGATTTCTGTGTACTGCTCTGATACACAGAGCAGTGTAGATTTTATGTAAAGAGAGCTTTGTGACTCACAACAAGCCCTGTGTTTGCGAGTGAGGAGTGAGGAGGCTGGCTTCTGGTTCTAGTCAGCTGTGTTTCCTTAGGCAAGTATTCTATTCTCAGGCATTTATTTTAAATACTTCAGAGAAGCTAGTAGGATGCTTGCCTGTGTTGCAAGGTAACTTGGGTCTGTGCCCTGAGGAGCCTCCCTCCTGAGGCTGTTACAGCAAGCACTTCAAGCATTACCTTCTAAATCAGCCCCTGAGGGTTTAATTAATTAGCAGAAGGAATGTCAGAAATAATTTTTAATTGATGAAATGATTGATGTGCAAGATACGAAGCTGACAAGTAAGGCTGTAATGTGTCTTTCTGCATTTTTTTGAACAACATAAGTAAGCTTAGTAATCAAATGTTTCTGGAGTCGCACCCTGTCTAGAACTCCCTGTGTTCCAAAATCTTCTGTTTTACCTACAATATAGTTGTTTGATCTGGCTAGAAGGGTAGCTGATTAGATTATTATAACAGGTGCACTTGCCCCAGAGAGAAACTTTGCTGTGAAGTTTCCTATAGAATGTTAAAGTGAGCTGGGGCTGTGGGGCACTCCACTGAGCTTCCAGAAACACGTTTTGGACTCCTGTGGTGTCTGTCTTTCTTCTGTCAGAATTCAATTGTAAGATAACATCTGGTAGGTGTAGGCTGTAGGTGAAACAGGAGGGAAGGGGGCAGAGCACAACCTTTAGAGGAATGGGACATAACAAACTGGTTAGAACCAACTAGATCCAAGATGGCAGATGAGTAGACTTCCAGTGAACCTTGAGCTTCATTGTAAGATCACTGTAATACATTAGTATACTAAATGACACCCACCAGTACCGTGACGGTTCTGAGGCCAAACTAAGAGGTCAAAACTGGGTGGTTGCCCAATTCATGGAAATCTCTGTCCCCTCCACCCAAAATAGTTGGAATAACCCTCCCATTCATTAGAAAATTACCCAGCTCGTAAAAACTAACCATGCCATATTGTGGGGCCCCTCAGCTTCTGAGATGGCCCACACTGTCTGTGACCTGTGTTTTTCTCTAAATAAAGTCACTTTTCACCTATCATTTCATCTCTGAGTTCCTTCATGTCCAGGCAAAAGCTTTAAATTCACTGGGAATGTAAGGAGGGACACCTATCATTTCTGACTTAACCTCTTTGAAGTGTTTTCCTCATTCAGATGAGTGGCAGGAAATGAACTAAATTATTTCTGAGTTCACAACTAGTCCTACAAGTTCTAGATTATGTGCATATTAAGAACACACATAGATTCAAATGACCTGGCGTATCCAATAGAAAGGAAATATTTGTCATAATATTTAATATTAATTTTAATAATATATAATAGAAAGAAATGGAAAGGAAAATAGAAGTGCAGAGAGATTATATAAATGGGCTAGGCCTGTCTTTGCTCCAAGATTCACGCTCTTCTACTGTAACTCCTGATACCCTTTTGTTATAGATTGAATTGTGTCCCTGGTGGCTCAGATGGTAAAAATATGCTTGTAATCCTGGAGACCCAGTTTTGAACCCTGGGTTGGGAAGATCTCCTGGAGAAGGGAATGGTTACCCACCCCAGTATTCTTGCCTGGGAAATCCTTGGACAGAGGAGCCTGGAGGTCTATAGTCCATGGGTTCATGAAGAGTTGGATGTGACTGAGTGACTAATACACTTTTTAAATTCTTATGTTGAAAACTGTGTTTGTAGATAGGACTTGTCAAGAACTAAATAAGGTTAAATAAGGTCATAAGGATGGGGCCCTAGTCTGACAGAACTAGTGTCCTTAAAGGAAGAGGAAGAGACACCAGGGTTGCACATGCTCAGAGGAAAGGCCATGTGAGGACACAGTGAGAAGATGTCACCTGCAAGCCAAGGAAAGAGGCCTCAGGAGACACCAAACTTGCCAACACCTCGATCCTGCACTTCCTGCCTCCAGAACTGTGAGAGAATAAGTTTCTAGTGTTCATGCCACCCAGTCTGTGGTATTTTTCTATGGTAGTAAACCCTTAACTTTATGCAGATGGGGCAGAAAGATGCTTAAGAGAATGATTTTGGTGAGCCTCGTGCCAGGAAAGAAACAAAATAGGAAGGCTAAGGGATTTTCTGAAGGGAATCAGCTACCTCAGTTTTGTGAGATTACGGAGCTCTGAAATTTAAGTACATATTTTCCCCTCAACTCCTGTGGTGGTGGTTTAGTTGCTAAGACATCTCCAACTGTTGTGACCCCGTAGACTTTAGCTTGCCAGCCTCTTTGGCCATGGGATTCTCCAGGCAAGAACACTGGAGTGGGTTGCCATTTCCTTCTCCAGGGGATCTTCCTGACCNCATCTCCAACTGTTGTGACCCCGTAGACTTTAGCTTGCCAGCCTCTTTGGCCATGGGATTCTCCAGGCAAGAACACTGGAGTGGGTTGCCATTTCCTTCTCCAGGGGATCTTCCTGACCCAGGAATGGAACCCAGGTCTCCTGCACTGTAGGCAGTTTCTTTACCAACTGGGCTACGAGGGAAGCTCCTGTAGAGATTAGCAATAAAATCTAAGTGAAAAGCACTCTTTAGTTCATTCCATCCCATGGGGCTTCCCTAGTAGCTCAGATGGTAAAGCATCTGCCTGCAGTGCGAGAGACCTGGATTTTATCCCTGGGTCAGGAAGATCCCCCGGAGAAGGAAATGGCAACCTACTCCAGTACTCTTGCCTGAAAAATTCCATGGATGGAGGAGCCTGGTAGGCTACAGTCCATGGATCGCAAAGAGTTGGACACGACTGAGCAAATTCACTAGTTCATCCCATGAGTATTTTCTGAGGACCTACTTTCTGGTGGGCAGGGAGCTAGGTAAGATGGCACGAAGGGTCTCTTCCCTCCTGAGAGAGAGTTGCACCATCTTTCAGAAATCAGAAATGGGGAGTGGTTGGGGAGATTGGGCTTCCCTTGTGGTGCAGAGGTTAAAGCGTCTGCCTGCAATGTGGGAGAACTGGATTTGATCCCTGGATCAGGAAGATCCCCTGGAGAAGGAAATGGCAACCCACTCCAGTATTCTTGCCTGGAGAATCCCATGGACGGAGGAGCTTGGTGGGCTACAGTCCATGGGTAGCGAAGAGTCAGACACGACTGAGTGACTTCACTTAGGGAGATTGGAGGGAGAGGACCTCAGGAGATGTTAGGGCATTTGGAGGCAACTCTTGAAGGGGAGGAAAGCTGGCTGATGCCCAGACCACAGGCAAGGGGAAAGGGGTGAGGAAGAACGGAAGTTGTGCAGTTCATAGGCTGCAGGGATGGGCTTCGCAGACCAGCACCAGGAAGAGCCTCCAGAAAAGAGAGGAGAATGGATAGAGACCAGGGCAGTGGCCTGGGGAGGTGCACCGGGACGTGTGAGGAGCACCAGGAGTGCCGAATGGACAGGGTGGATGAGAGGAAACTAAACAAAGGGAGGCCTCTTAGTGAGTTTCACTTGCTTAACTATTTCCCCTTGAGTAGAAACTTGAGCTCATTTTTAACCTGACATGGTAATGCCAGTGAGGGAAGAACCCAGGACTGGGAAGACAACCAGTTTCTCAGTACTATCTCCTTACCCATCTTTTCCTTGGGAGCCCTGGTGCAGAAAGAGTTCACTGTCATGAAATCAACACTGAATGTAAGTGCAGTCCATAACTGTGGAAAAGAGGTTGCTTCTGATAAACCAAAATGCTCATGCATTATCAGATTATCATTAACATGATAATGCATCAGTCAAATGCATTATCAGATTACCATTATCAGATCCATTACCGAGACGTGTCCTGGGTAATGACACTTTGATGCATCAGTCAAAGCATGATGGTGTTTTTCCTGGCTCTGTCCAAGTACCTGTCATTCTCCATGAGAAAGATATCCACTCCTTGTGTCTGCTGGTAGACAGGACAGAGAGGAGGAGGAGAACCAAGCAATTATTTTGGAATTGGCTCCTGTACATAAAGAATCTGTGTTCTCAGAAACACATATCCTTTCAGCTCTGGGTGATTTAAGCATCAATTGACTTGATAGATTTTTTAAGATTCCTTCCAGCATTTTGGTTTTGTGCCCCTAATCTCTAAGGAGAATGTTCCCTGATGCAGAGACCTCACTTTTAATTTGATGTGACACCAGTTTGCGAAGTTACAGCTGATGTTGGACACACAGCCTTATGTACCTTCCAAGATAGTGATATTTTTTTTAAAGACCCCAGAATTAAACTCAGCTGTTGGTGTTACAATTGGTTTTAACTCATCTCACCTTCAGTCTATTCAATCGCAGGTAATTTTTAGGTGGTGGAAGATCTCTCTGAGGAGTGAGTATCGATCAGCAAAACCTGGAGAAACAAAAGAAACTCATGAAGACTTCCTGGAGAAGTCACATCTTCAGGGTAAGGAAGGGAATGTATTATGTACTTGCTACTGTTAAGTTCTCTTTAGTTACTGACAGTTTGTCAGTGAAGTAGCAAACATCTCACCATTTGAAATAGTGATATGTAGCTATGTGCTTAATTGGTTATAACAGATATGATAGAATATTGGGTCCTTTAAAAATAGAAAATCGTTAACACATCCTGAAATTTCTTTTGGAAAAAAAATCTCTGAGGGACTTCCCTCAGTGTCCAGTGATTAGGCCTCCACACTTCCACTGCAAGGGGCGTGGGTTTGATTTCTGGTTGGGGAGCTAAGATTCCACATGCCAAGAAATGTGGCCCCCACAAAGAAATCATTAAGAACCTTTTTTTTTATTTGGCCGTGCAGCTTGTGGTGTCTTAGTTCGCCGACCAGGAATCCATCCTGTGCCTGCAAGCCATGTGGATGAAAATGCTGAGTCCTAGCCACTGGACTGCCAGGGAATCCCCATCATTAANAAATCATTAAGAACCTTTTTTTTTATTTGGCCGTGCAGCTTGTGGTGTCTTAGTTCGCCGACCAGGAATCCATCCTGTGCCTGCAAGCCATGTGGATGAAAATGCTGAGTCCTAGCCACTGGACTGCCAGGGAATCCCCATCATTAATAATCTTAAATCGTGTAGTAAATATGATTTTTTCCCTAATATTTAATTAAAATGGCTTTCCTTTAGTTAAAAATAAGTTAAAAGATTATTCCAAAACATAATCAAATTATCAAGTCCTTAAATTCTTATGCATTTTGGCATTCATTTTAAAATCCCTACCATTCCTTTTAATAGCCAGGTTTTCATGAGAAGCAGTCTTTTTTTTGCCATGTCACATGGCTTGCAGGATCTCCGTGACCAGGGATGTAACTCAGGCCCTAGGCAGTGGAAGCATGGAGTCCTAAACCCTGGACCTCCAGGGAATTCCCCAAAACCAGTCTTAAGTAGCACTTGGACTAAATAGTAGAAATTGCCCTTCAGTTTCTCCTTTGCTTTTTTTCTTCTCAATGTGAAAATTTCAAACATAAATGTAGACAGAATGTTTGTTTAAAAAAAAAAAAAAGCTCAGATGCACCCATAACCCAATTCAACAATACTCAAAACACAAACCTTCTGTTCCCATTGGATTATTTTGAAGTAAACCTCAGATGTTACATCATTTCATCCTAAACTACTTCAGTATTTGTATCAGAAAGGACTCTCTTTAAACTCTTTAATAATTAGTTCTTAATAATAAAATCTTAAAGCTAGAAGGCATTTTAGAGATTCTCATTTTTTTCAGAGTAGGTAGCAAGCAATGTTCAGAGAAGGCAATGGCAAGTCACTCCAGTTCTCTTTCCTAGAAAATCCCATGGGTGGAGGAGCCTGGTAGGCTGCAGTCCATGGTGTCGCTATGAGTTGGATGCAACTGAGCGACTTCACTTTCAATTTTCACTTTCACACACTAGAGAAGGAAATGGCAACCCACTCTAGTGTTCTTGCCTCAACAATCCCAGGGATGGGGGAGCCTGGTGGGCTGCCGTCTATGGGGTCGCAGAGAGTTGGACATGACTGAAGCAACTTAGCAGCAGCAGCAAGCAATGTTAATAATATTAACATCAAGCACTTTCATATACATATTCTCATTTAATTGTTACAATATTCTTGTGAAATAAATAGTCTTATCCCTGTTTCTCAAATGAGATTCAAAATGGATATGACTTTCCTAGATCCCATAGCTAACTACTGATATTGCCAGGCCTAAGCATTGAGAGTAGGAAAAAAAATCTTATTTTTATTTATTTATTTGGCTGAGCCTGGTTTTAGTTGTGGCACGTGGTAGCTTTGGTTGCAGCATGCGGGATCTTTTTTTTAAGTTGTAGTGTACAAACTTAGTTGTGTCATATGGGATCTCGTTCCCCCACCAGGAATTGAACTCAGGCCCCCCTGCATTTGGAGTGCAAAGTCTTAGCTACTGGACCACCAAGGAAGTCCCCCAAAATCTGATTTTTAAAAAGCACACTCTGGTCAAGTAATTTAGTAAGGAGAAATTATTATCACCAATTAAAGCATATCATCAATTATTTTACTTTAAATAACTTTTATTATTTCCATTTTAATAATGATGGAAGACTGCTTTTTATTGTTTTCTCAGAGATTCTAACAAAAAAAATAATGACATATGATCAAAGTCATGGCTTTTTATATACCATCTCCATGACTATTTTGTGCTCATACATGCAGCTTTAAAAGAGATTTTATTCCATAACTTTGATTGAAAGGAACTGTCAAATAAAAAATGCAAATTAAAAAAAAGGCACATTCTAAGTGGATGTTTGATAATCAAAATTCTTAAAGATTTTCTCTCTTTTAACATTATATCATGTGAATAGGTTTGGTTGGGTTTTGCTTCCTCAAACAGTTAAACATCTGGATTGATTGTCCTCAGTTTTTCCTTATGAAATTCATTACCAGCCTGCAAAGAACCATGCTGAAGACTGTCTACTTTTCACTGAACAAAAATAAGTCCATGCATGCCTTACTTATTTAATTGTGGAATAGACAGGTTTCTGCAAAGATAGTTATAGAGTAAACTTCTATAAAACACATTTTGTTTCCGAGTCAGGTTCCATTTTATTTTCTGAGTACAATAGTACCTAATCTGGAGCTATATGACTAGGGAGTGCTGAGCATCCCTTGACATGGGATTTTTCTGACAGCTCTCGACAGAAACCTGAAGATAGGGGTTTGGGCCAGAGAGATGGGAGATGATCGTCTTTTTTTTTTTTTTTAAGAATTTAGCTGTTTTATTTTATTTTTATATTATTTATGGCTGCACTGGGTCTTTGCTGCTGGGCACAGGCTTTCTCTAGTTTTGATGCATGGCTTCTCATTGCGGTGGCTTCTCTTGTTTCGGAGCACGGACTGTAGGGTGCTTTGGGGCTTCATTAGTTGCAGTGAAGCTGCACAGGCTCTAGAGCACAGACTCAGCAGCTGTGACACACGGGCTCAGTTGCCCCTTGGCTTGACTCTAAATCCACCCAGAGCATGGATCGAACCCCGCGCTGGCAGGCGGATTCTTATCCACTGGGCCAACAGCAGAGTCTGAGAGGTGATTGTCTTTTGAGTAGAGGTGTGAGGGCCAAACGCTTACCTGTTTCTTGCAGCCCCAGGCGTCTCCAACACCCTTGCCCCCTCATAAAACCCCAGAGTGGGGGCAGCATCAGCTTCAGAACGACCACTTGTGGATTTCCTGGTCCTGGAAGAGTAAGCAATAAAGCAGGAATTTATGAGTCTGACTGAGGCCTCCTGCTGGCTCCATTCCCTCCTGGAGAGAGGCGAGTTGAGGAGTTCAGTTGAGGAATACACCCAAACAGGCTTTTAAAATTGCAGCCTTGTGACCTGCAGTCTCATGCCAGGAACAGCACGGAGATAGCAAATTAAATCGGCCTGGCAAGTTCAAAGATGTCTATGTCTCACTTTGTAGACTTCCTATAGCACTGGAGTCTTGACGGGGGGAAAACTCTGAGCCTCACTGCTGTTTCCCCTCCTCCTACCCCTCGGTTCTTAGGGAATCCCTCAGCACCCCTCAGAAAGCTCTTGGCAGCAGAAGAGGGGTGCACTGTGGCACGGAGTGGGGTCAGGGGTCAGAGCCAGGTTTGAATCTCTGCTGTCTCTGCCCAGCTGTGTAACCCCCTCTGTGAGCCCATTTCCTTCTCAAAGCGTACTAAGTCACTTCAGTCGTGTCCGACACTTTGCAACCCTGTGGACTCTAGCCCTCCGGGTTCCTCGGTCCATGGGGATTCTCCAGGCAAAAATACTGGAGAGGGTTGCCATTTCCTACTCCAGGGGATCTTCCTGACCTAGGGATCGAACCCGAGTCTCTCATGTTTCCTGCAGTGGCAGGTGGGTTCTTTACCACTAGCGCCACCTGGGAAGCCTGTTATTCTGCCTGCCATCATGATATGTGTCACAGCAACCTTTTGTAAAATTGTAAAATCAAAAACTGCTGATTTTTTCCCCCAAATTTGTATTTTTTTTGAAGTATCCTTTTATTACGCACATATGCTAGNAAGCAGAAAGTTCCAAATTGGTATCTCAAGTCTGCACCTCTCCCTGTAACTCCACACTCAGATATTTATGTAGGTGCCCCCTTACTATCTCTACCAAGGGTATCTAGAAGGCGCTCAAAGGTAACATGTCCAAAAATACCTCCTAATCCTCCCCCTCCCAAAATATGGCCCCAGTCCTAAAGTTATCCTTGGTTCCTTTTTTTAACCCTTACGTTTGATCTAATCCATCCACAAAACCAGAATCCGAACTGTGTTCCTCTGTGTGGATACCCTCTCCCTGGGGTCTCTCTGTGTGTCCAAATTTCCTCTTCTTATAAGAATCCTAGTCAGGTTAAATTAGAGCCCACCCATGTGACCTACTCGGCTTCCCAGTGGTGCAGCTGGTGAAGAATCTGCCCGCCAATGCAGGAGACGTTTCAATCCCTGGGTCTGGAAGATCCCCTGGAGTACAACCTGGCAACCCATCCCAGTATTCTTGCCTGAAAAATTCCATGGACAGAGGAACCTGATGGGCTATAGTCCATGGTGTTGCAAAGAGGCGGACATGACTGAACACACACACGCACACCTGTTTAAAAGGTTCATCTCCCACTACAGGCATAGTCCGATGTACTGGGGTTTAGGATTTAAATACATGGATCTGGGGGAGTTGAGGAGGGCACAATTCAGCCCATTACAAGACTGTACTGTAATCTTTATCACAGACTGTATCATTATTAAGTTAATAATTATGGTTATATTGGTCTCCTAATTTCTGGTGTGACAAATTACCACAAATTTAGTGGCTTAAATGATAAAAAATGCATTTTCTTAGGTTTCTGGACTGCTGAAGTGTCACTGGGCTAAAATCAATGTGTTGGTAGGACTGTTTTTGCGGGAGGTTCTGAGGGAGAATTCATTTCCTTGCCTTTTCCAGGTTTTAGAGCTGCCCATTCCTTAGCTCAAGGTCTCTTCCTTCATCTTCAAAGTCAGCAGTGGCCAGTGCAGTCTGTTAACCTGACACCGCTTCCAGGTTCACATCTCCTTCTCTGACCCTGCACTTCCTGCCCCCCTTGTTTCCTTCTAAGAACACCCGTGATTACACTGGGCCCTCCCAGTTCATCCAGGATTATCTCCCTTTATTGTTCAGGTGCTAAGTCATGTCTGACTCTTTGCGACTCCATGGACTGCAGCACACCAAGCTTGCCCTTCCTTCACCATCTCCTAGAGTTTCCTCAATCTTTCCCAGCATCAGGGTCTTTTCCAACGAGTTGGTTCTTCACATTACATGGGCAAAGTATTGGAGCTTCAACTTCAGCATCAGTCCTTCCAGTGAATATTCAGGACTGATCTCCTTTAGGATGGACTGTTTGGATCTCCTTGCAGTTCAAGGGACTCTCAAGAGTCTTCTCCAACACCACAGTTCAAAAGCATCAATTCTTTGGCATTCAACCTTCTTTACAGTCCAACTCTCACATCCATACATGACTATTGGAAAAACCATAGCTTTGACCATATAGATCCTTGCCAGCAAAAGGATGTCTCTGCTTTTTAATATGCTATCTAGGTTTGTCATAGCTTTTCTTCCAAGAAGCAAGCATTTTTTAATTTCATGACTGTCTTCTTTTATCAAGATCTTAATCACGTCTCTAAAATTCCTTTTGCCATGTAAAGCCACAAGTTCTGGAGATTAGGATATAGGACATCTGAAGGAGGGGAAGAGTGGTAACGTGATTCTGCCTGTGTGCATGCTAAGTCACTCGTCATGTCAACCCCATGGACTGTAGCTCTCCAGGCTCTTCTGTCTTTGGGATTCTCCAGGCAAGAATACTGGAATGGGTTGCCATGCCCTCCTCCAGGTGATCTTCCTGACCCAGGGACTGAACCCTGGTCTCTTAAGTCTCCTGCATTGGCAGGTGGGTTCTTTACCACTAGCGCCACCTGGGAAGCCTGTTATTCTGCCTGCCATCATGATATGTGTCACAGCAACCTTTTGTAAAATTGTAAAATCAAAAACTGCTGATTTTTTCCCCCAAATTTGTATTTTTTTTGAAGTATCCTTTTATTACGCACATATGCTAGGTGCTGTTGCCTTTATTGTTATCATTATTTAAATTTTTTAATGTTTAATTAAATTAAATTTTATTTTCTGGCCTTACTGGGTCCTTGTGTTCAGCCTCAGAAGTTGCCACACACAGGCCTAGCTGTCCAGTGGTATGTGGGTTCTTAGTTCCTCTTCCAGGGATTGAAGTCATGTCCCCTGCATTGGAAGGCAGATTCTTTACCGCTGGAACACCAGGGAAGTCCCCAGATTTGTATATTTAAAAGACAAAAATTATATATTTTTTATTTTAAAAGTCATCTGTACACTACAAAGTATAGAGAACTGTTAGTATGGCAATTAAGAGTGTTGCTTACATGGACTCCTTCTGTTCACATTCTGGCTCCAAGTTCACTAGATATATAACCCTGGGCAAATCTCTTTGTATCTGTTTCCAGAAATATAATAGCATCTACCTCATAGCGTCCTTATGAAGTTTAGTTGAGTGAAGTGCTTAGAATTTGCCTAGCATATGAGAAGAACTCAGTAAATTATAGCTATTACAGGTTTCTAAAATTTTTAAAGTGAAAATTCCTCTCTTCCTCCAAGTTCCATTTCCCAGGGATAACTACTATAATAGCTTTATTTACATTTGAATTCTTTCTGCTTTGGATTTTGTGTGTATTTGTGTACAAAAATAGAATTTGTACTTCATAAATTTGTTTTTGCACTTAATGTATTGTGAACATTTTTCTGTTAGCACACATAAAGATGTACCTTGGTCTTTTCTAAGACTGGTGTTCCAGTGTACAAATACACAATCTTCAATTAGTGGGCATTTTCAAAAGCCTTTAGGTACATTCTGGGACATATGTATCTTTGCTCAGTTATGTGAGAATGTCACTAACCTAGATTCTTAGTCATGGAATTAGTCAGTCCAAAGATATTTACATTGATAGCTATAGAATATTTTATTTGAGGAGTGAACTCTTGAAAACCTTGTGTCAATCAAAGTTAACTTGACAAAGATGATATTTCTGTTAACCAGCTTGAGCAGCACTGTCAAGGAGGTAACACAAATGCCATCTGCAACTCATTTGACCTCTATAATTATGCCAACTTTATAATTATGCTATTTTTGAAAGAATTTTAAGTTGACTATATTATTTCAGAATTTATTTATGAAATGAGACAGCATTAATATTTTGATATCACCATATTTCAGTTTTCAGTAATTAATGCCTTACATAAGATGCCAGTCTCAGCTATACTCACAAATTGCTTCCCAAAAAGTGTGTATTAAATATTAAAGTACTGAATATTAATATGTCCATCCAACAGGATATAGTAATTTTCTTATACTTTTGCCATCACTAAGTAAATATTGTTACTCTTTTTAATCTGTCCCAGTCTGATGGTAAAAATAGTATGTTTAATTAGCATTTTCCTGATGACTAGTAAAAATCCCATCATATTTAATTGCCATTTACATTCTTTCTGTAATTTGCCTGTTTGTACTCTTTGCCCATTTGTCTATGAAGTTGGATTTTTTTCCCACCTCTGAGGACTCTAAAAATCTGAGGAAATAGCTATAGATTTTTTTTTTCTCGCTAAGCTAAATAGATAGGAACAACCAGAAAATTGGCTATCAAAAATAATTTTTAAAATTTAGTTTAGGGCAAAGGTGTGCCCATATAACCTCAGTTGAAAGTGCTGATTCATGCATGGGTTGAGGTTGAGTCTCACCTAAAAATAAATTGTTTTCCAACTTATCTCCAGTTTTAAGTTGGTTGCCTAGATCTTTAGTGAATTATAAGTTGTGGTGAGGTATTTAGGCCAATCCACAGAAATCCCTGTGATAAAACCAAGTGACCTCAACAACCATATTTTCTGAACCAAATGGCAAGGTGTTTTTTTTTTTTTTAATTATTTCAGCTATTGCATGTGAAAGGAAATGTGGGAGACAGGGCTTAGATGTCAAAGTGTTGAAATTCTTTAAATATTTAGATGATTTATGGAGAGAGTGGGACAATGATTGAAATGGGAACTATAAAGGAAAATGATAACACTAACAAAAACTAATATCCTAAAATATTGGCCTAAGTTCTATATCCTAGAAATATTGGTTTATCTTGAATCTGAAGGTGGAAAAGAACATGGTCTTTACTATCTTCTCAAAGCTAGGCCAACCCCATTCCATGGGTCCATGATCCCTTATCTCTAGGTCCTTTCTTGAGGCCCATGTCTCCACCTCTGACCTGGGACTTCATTCTCTTGTGCTTAGCTATCACCTCTTACTCCATTATTCTTCTCTCTGTCTTCCCTAACAAGCTGCTCCTTGTCTTCAGTCTGAATCTCTAGAATTTCTGCAGAACTGGGATTGGGTTCCTTGGGTGAAGAGGGAGGCAGAAGGGAGCAAGAGATAGAAACATGGGAGCCTGGCTCTGGGCTACAGAGCAGGGGAGACAGATCTAAGTAAAGCTTTCTTATTTTACCACTTTATATTACCTAACTTTCAAGATATTAAAAAAAAACACAAATAAAATGCATGTAGTAAAACAAAAGATAAATCAGTTTTAAAGGTATAGGATAAAAATAAGTTCTCTTCTGGCCCCAAGTTCTCAGTTCCCATGACAACCATCACTAACAGTTTCATATATACCCTTCAAGAAATCCTTTATCCATATATACAAAATATGTTAACACAAAAAGAATCTTGTACATTATGTTCTATACCTTTCCCTTTAAAAGTTTTAAAATTCAGAAATATCTTAAAGCTACAAAAAAGAACAGAAGATAATATTTTAGATACCCAACACCACTAACAAAAGATTTTAAAATTTGTCACATTTACCTCTTTTTATTCAATTTATCAAATATGTTGGTGTAAGAGCTGACTCACTAGAAAAGGCCCTGCTGCTGGGAAAGACTGAGGGCAGAAGGAGAAAAAGGCAACAGAGGATAAGTTGGTTGGATGGCATTACCAACTCAATGGACATGAGTTTGAGCAAACTCTGGGAAATAGTGAAGGACAGGGAAGCCTGGTGTGCTGCAGTTCATGGGATTACAAAGAGTCGAACACGACTTATCAAGTGAACAACAACAAAGTTACCCGTACATCTTCTTCTTTCCAGTGTCTATAGCATCTGTAGTGCTGTTACCTTTTTCATTTCTTGATAGTAGTAATTTGTACCTTCTCTCTTTTTTCTTGATCAACCTTGTCAACAGTTCATTCGTTTTATTTATTTTTTAAAAGACCTAACTTTTATCTCCATCGATTTTCTCTATTGTTGTTTACTTTTATTGTTGATTTCTGTTCTTTTACTATTTCCTTCCTCCTACCTTTCTTAGGTCTGATTTGTTATTCTCTTCCTAGTTGCTTGAGATGAAAGCTTAAATTATTGTTTTCAGCCATTTCTCCTCTACGTTTTCCTTAAGTGCTGCTGTAGCTATATTAGGAAAGTTTTGATATATTGCATCTTTATTCTCATTCATTGTAAAATATTTTCTAAGTTTCATTTTGATTTCTTCTTTGATCCACAGATTATTTAGAAACATTTTAAGTTCCAGAGAGTTAGGAATTTTTTGATTACATTTTTTTCTTGATTTCTAGCTTAATTGCATATGACCCCAAAATATACTCTGAATGGCTTTAATTTTTTTGAATTGTTTTAATTTTGTGTTATCCTTTCTTAGGGCCCTGAGAATCTTCTCTTTATTATCCCAGTTTTAATATAAATGCTGTTGAAGTAAGACCCATATTTACTTAATGTCTTTCAAAAATGTTTAAAATTTTACACATATAGTCAAATTTCTGCTCCTCACCCATTTTTGCTCTATTCCCTTCTATTAACTGTTCTGAAATTGATATCATTTCCAAGCATGTTTTATTATACATAGTCACAAATACAATAAATAATACATACTACCTTTGTAAGTGTAAATTTTTACATAAGTGGTATACTATATTTTCAACTTTATCATTGAACACTTTTTGAGATTCATCCATGTTGACAAATATCTCTCTCTCTCTCAAGTTCATTCATTTCAATGGCTTATGGTATTTTATATTGTAAACCACAGTTCACTCAATCATCTCCCCTACTGAGGATAGTTAGGTGGTTTCCACTTTTTTGCAACAATAAATCTTCATTTATCCTAGCACAATGTGTAAACATTTCTCTAAATCTAGCACATTGTGATGTGTTTGTTGAGTTGTAAAATATGTGCCTCTTCAACTTTATTAGGTATTGATAGTCTGCTCTCCAAATAAGTTAAATCATTTTAGATGATTTAAATATATTTCCATTGGCATTTTATGAGAGAGATGCTATTTCCCCACATTCTCACTAACATTTAGTGTAATCAGAGATACATGTTAATTTTGCCAAGCTGGGTGTGCAAATTCCCTGATTAGTTATGATGTTGAATACCCCTTCTTATATTTATTGAACAGTTTCCTTCTGAGAGCTGCTAATTCATCTCCTTGGTCTATTTTTTCTGTCTGGTTGTTTACCTTCTTTGTATTCATTGTAGAAACTTTTTCTTGTATATTTTGAATACCAATTCTTTGGTTTGGCTATATGTGCTACAGATATTTCACCAACTCTTTGGTTTATCTTTTCACCTTGTTTATGAGTTTTACCCATAAAGTAGTTTATGGTTTTAATGGAGTTCAAATTTGTCAGTCTTTTAATATATGAGTTGTAGTTTTGTGTTTTAAGAAATATTTTCCTACCTTGATTTCATAAGAATATACTCCTATGTTTAATTATAAATATTTTGTGACTTGTTTCTCATATTTGGTCTTTAAGTTATTTCAAGTTTGCTTTTGGTTATGATGATATGAAATATTATTATTTTTCTGTATGGCCTATCAATATGGCCAGCACCATTTATAGGATAGCTTATTATCCCACATTGTTTTGTAATCCCATCCTTACATGTTGCAGGTTCCAGTGTACATCTGCCATTTCCAGGGATATTTAGTTCTGTTGGTCAATTATTCATCTTACACCAACTACACTGCTCTCATTGCAATTTTTATAGTAAGTTCTCTTACCTGTGGAGATGAATTCATCTGCCTCCCCCCTTCTATTCTTTTTTTGAAAAAGTAATTAATGTGGGGTGGGAGGTGGGAGGGGGATTCAGGATTGAGAGCTTGGTAT
>SJYV01017026.1:0-17072 GCA_006410875.1 Neotragus pygmaeus | reverse complement strand
CCCGTGCTCTTTCTTCTCCACGCCCCTTGACCTGTTGGCCTCACTTCCTGCATCCTAGTTTGCAGTCCTCCCTATCTCCAACCTGGACCACTGCCGAGGCCTCCCTGTTCCCCCCATCCCTGACATTCCCTGCCTACCTATCCCATTGCTTTCAGAGTTGTCTACTAGGAACAGAGCTACCTCCATGGCATGGAACATTCTGCTCAAGAACATTCAACAGCTCCCCATTACCTGCAGAGGGAAACAGGTCCCAGGGGAGCCAGTCTTCGTAGCAGGGCATTGAAACTCCTCCAGTTTGACTCTGGTCTCACTTTATGGGCCTGCCCAGCCTCACTGCCCCTCGACTCCTCACCCCCACACACTACTGCCCGGAGCCAAACAAGACGGCCTGTGGCGGTTCTCACCTGTGTTCTCTCAGCCTGAGCTCTGTGTTGGAAAGATCTGTGTGTGTGAGGAGTCCCAGTAATTTTCCAGCCCACGCTACCTTCTTTTTCCTCTGAACTCAGAGTGTTCATGGTCTGGGTCATGCTGCGTGGAAATTCATTCATGCAACAAACACACTTTCCATTGACACGATTCTTTAGCACAGCTTCACGAATTCTTCAAGCTCTTTGAGGGGGAACTTTTCTAGGAAACATCCCTCAACCTGCTCCTAATTACCTGGTATTTTCAACCCATCTTTGTATGGTGTCAAAATCATGTCAGTGTATCATTTTCAAAATTCCATCATATTATGGTTTTCTTGTCCTTTCATCCTTTTATTCTTTCACCTACTGTGTGTTTGTTGAGTTCCTGTTTTGTGACAGGCGCTGAGGGTGTGATGGACACAAGGCAGGCCTGCGCTGCTGTTATCAGGTGAGGCGACGCTGGAGCCCCCAGCACGTGAGAAGCATTATGGTGATGAGGGTGAGACAGGTGCAGGGGTGCTGGGAACGCAGGTGATGGGAGCTGATGTGGTCTCAGGGCATGTGAGGGCCCCTCTCTGGAGAGGGGACATTTCAGCTAACATCTGAAGGATGAGGACGTATTGGACACAGAATGGGGGGGTATCTGGAGGGACTGAGAGGCAGGCAGACATGTGAAAGGCAGGAAAAAATGTCCCAGGTGACCCAGAGTGGCCTGAAATCAAGCCCGAATATCCAGGCAGAAAAGGCCATAGACCAAGTCAAAGGGTTTGTCTTGTAACAAGGGGTGATGGGAGCCATGGAAGCACTTTGAACTGGGGAGTGACACAATCAGACCTGCCTGTTGCAAAGAACAGCTTCTGCCTGCTATATGGGGATACTGTTGGAAGAGGGCAGAGGGACTGAGTGAACCATAACAGGGGTTGTCAAGCTAGGGCTATGGGCCAAACCTGGCCCACGGCCTGTTTGTGACTATAAAGCTTTATTGGCACACAGCTGTATCCAGTAGTTGGTTGCTGCTCTCAAGAGGTGGAATAGTTGCCACAGAGGCCATATAGCACTCGGTGCCTGATATATATATATATATATAAGATGTGTATAAGAGACAGCACACTTNCTGGCCCACGGCCTGTTTGTGACTATAAAGCTTTATTGGCACACAGCTGTATCCAGTAGTTGGTTGCTGCTCTCAAGAGGTGGAATAGTTGCCACAGAGGCCATATAGCACTCGGTGCCTGATATATATATATATATATATATATATATTTTATTTTTTCCTTGACCTTAATTTTTTTGCTGTTTTTTGTCTTATTATTATGCTTTTATATTTATTATTTATTTTGGTTGTGCAGGGTCTTATTTGCAGCATGTAGGGACTTCAGTCTTCATTGCAGCATGAAGTGGGATCTAGTTCCCTAACCAGGGCTTGAACCCAGGCCCCTGCATTGATAGCACGGAGTCTTAGCCACTAGACCACCAAGGAAGTCCTGATACCTGAGATATTTATGCTGACCTTTTACAGGAAAAGTTTGCTGACAGTTCTGTTAAAACGCTGCCTTAATTTGTGTTATTCTGGAAGCAGAGTTGACAGGAGGATGTGAGCGCAGGTATACCAGTGGTGAGTGGGTGGAGGGCAAAGATTTAGAAAGTGGGGCTGACAGGATGCGGGGCTGGATGGGGTCAGACAGGTGAGAGAGTGGAAGTGAGGATGTAGATAAAGATTGTGCTTCAAGGGCAGACCTCCAGTTCAGATCTGGGCAGGTGTTGAGCAACCCGACTATTCCAGAACCTTCACTTTGTTTCTCTGAGATGACCTCCAGTCTCTGCAGCTGAATAACACTCCACGAATCTTCCTCACCATGATTCACTAATGAAGCTGAAAAGGCTCTTCACCTTCCTCCCAAATGTGACCCACAATTCCTGCAAGTTCCTCTCTGAGCAAAGCATGGGTACCACCATCCTGTCTCTCCCCCGTCAGCAAAGCGGCTGTCTGCCTAATTCCTAATTATGCCCTTCAAGGTTGCATTAAATCATTGCGCCAGGACACTGCATTGTGGGTAATCAGCTGCTGTTTTAATATGTTTAGCTGCTCTGCATTTCCACAGGCAGAGACTGTCTGAAGTGAAAACTGTGCCCCTGTCTGTCAGGATCTCTGCTGGAGATCACAGAGCAGAGGATAAGTCTGGTGTGGCAGGTTGGATCGTGTTTCTCCCCGCAGAATAAACCCTGCCGAAGGCATGGGCTGGAACTTCCCCTTCTCACCCTCAGACACATCTCAGAGACTTATGGTCATCCTGGCTGGAGGAAATCCAGCTGGAATCTGTTCTATGAATTCCCAGCGTCCCTTCACTTCTTTTTAAAAAAACAGCTTCATCGAGATATAATTCCTGTGCATAGAATTTGCCCATGGACAGAGTTTTTGGTATCTTCACAGAGTTATGCAATGATCACCACAGTCAATTTTAGAACATTTCCATCATCTCTGAAATTGATAATGATAGCTATCATCTCCCAAGCCCCAACCCTGCCCCGCCTCGCCCGTAACCCCTGGAAACCACTAATCTCTACTTTCTGCCTCTATAGATTTCTCTATTCTGGACATCTCATATAAATGGGATCATACAATATATGGCCTTTTGTGTCAGACTTCTGTTACTTAGCATGTTTCCAAATCTCATCCTTGTAGTGTGTGTCACTGCTTCATTCCTTTTTTATGGCTGAACGGTGCTTTTGGAACATTTACTTGC
Organism: Neotragus pygmaeus; assembly: GCA_006410875.1. Lineage (NCBI taxonomy): Eukaryota > Metazoa > Chordata > Mammalia > Artiodactyla > Bovidae > Neotragus > Neotragus pygmaeus. Next base: position 13,921 of record SJYV01017026.1, on the reverse strand, counting down.
TGAGGCCCATCAGTCATCCCACCCTAGTCCTCACAGCACCCCGCGCGGTGGGTCTCTGACCGTCATTTGATGGCTAGGGAAGCCGAGACTCAGAGTAAGTGCCTAATTCAAGGTCTCATGGTTACCTTGAGGGAGGGGGGTCTAATTCTGGTATTCAGAGCATCTTCCCAAATCTCCTGTAATTTTCCTAGTATCCAGAGCAGATTAGAGTGAATTAGGGGAAAGGGCCTCTGAATCTGATAGGGCCCGTGATGGGCTGAATAATGGCCCCCAAAGATACCCAGGTTCCAATCCCTGGAACCAGTGAATGTGACCTTATTTGGAGAAAGGGTCAGTGCAGATGGGATTAAGGATCTAGAGGTGGGTGATTATCCTGGATTATCTGGGTGGGCCCTAAGCAGTCACATGTATCGGTTTAAGAGGAAGGCAGAGGGAAATCTGACACTTTGACGCACGCAGAGGAGACACCCACGTGAAGGCAGAGCAGAGAGACGTGAAGCTGCTGGCCTTAAAGACTGAGTGATGTGGCCGCAGATCAAGGATGGCCGGCAGCCCCTGGGGGCCGAGACAGACAGGAAAGGCTTTTGTCCTGGAGTGTAGCCCCCCACTGACAGCTTGATTTCAGACTAGTGACACTGATTTTGGGTTTCTGGCCTCCAGAACTGGGAAAAGAATCAATTTCTGTAGTTTGAAGCCCTTTGCATGTCATCTGTTAGGGCATCCTCAGGACACTAACACAGGGCCTCTTACCTGGTTCCCAGGCTCTTTGTGCCTGAGACAGCTTTCTGCACGTTCCTAGCCTGAGACGGAGGTACAGCCGGCTGTGTGGTGTTCGGTATATGCTGAAAGCTGGGAATAGCATCTAATGCCTCTTATCTAAGAACTTTGCAGAAATGAACCCAGTCCCCACAACAGCTCTGTGACATAAGCTCCTATTGTTATTCCCATTCTACAGATGAGAAAATGAGGCTCAGAGAGGCAGGTTCACCAGCGAGGGGCAGAACCAGGCGGTCCTGTTGCCCAGTGGGTTTCTACTGCTCTGTGCTGCCTCCTTAAACTACGCTGCTTAAAGAAGCATGTAAAAGCACAGGCTTGGAAGGCATTCATTCAGTCAACAAATATATATCAAAATATATACGAGCCCTGGAGAATCAGCTGTTAAGAAAACGTGCCTTCCCTGCTGGGCCCTCACGTGTGCTAGGGAGACAATCGCTGAAAGTATAATGTGTAACCCTGGAGAAACACTGGATGTGCCAGGACCCTTTCTGGGGTGCATGGGTGTGCATATGTGTGTGCGCATGTGTAAGCATGCTGTATTACGCAGGGGATTGGGGAAGGGAGCTGAGCAGGTGGGAGTCCAGTAGAAGCCTGCAGGGCCCAGGTGCGCTGGAGGAGCCCATGCCTGGCTCAGCAGAAGGGGAGGAGCAGGACCAGAGAAGGCTGTAGCGGGTGGAGGGGGCGGACTGGGCAGGGCCGTGCCAGTCACTGGGCAGCGCCCTGAGGAGCCCTGGGCTGAGGGGACGCTTGAGTTGTCCCACCTTCCTTGTGTGGTTGTGGGTCAGAGCCTCCAGCTCAGTATTGTCGCAAATTTTAAATGCAGGTGCGATTGTACCTGGCACCTGGTCAGTGTGTCTCCACAACTGATAACAAGCTGCCGCCCACTGCCCGTCAGTGCCCTGTGACTCTTGGTCATCTTGTGGGGGGAGGCCCCCTCAGGATTAGGATGCCCCATTTCAAGCACCTTCGTTGTATCCTTAGCAGACATAGTCTCACCTTTCTTTGGAAACTACTTATTTTTGGAATTTTCATCTTTCCCTCAGTTCTAGGGGGTTCCTTGTTCTGGAAGGTAACATAATATCCATCCACATTTCTTTCTCTAAAGCTCTAGAACTCCCCCGGAACTAGGTGGGTTTTGGCGCTTAGGCTTGTTGGGATTTGAGAAAGATAACAATACATTGACTACGTCATGGAAGAGGTTCTGGGGTCTGGGGCTGCACTGCCTCATGGGAGGTCACCGAGAGGACAGCTGGGTGAGCCGAGCTGGACCCAGGCCGAGAGAGGCTCCTTGCCCTTGCCCCCCTCACTTCCACTCTGTCCACTGTGCCAAGTGCCACCTGCGGGTGCTGCTTTCAAAAGCGCAGCTGGGAGAAAGAACAGTGTGCTGAGACCGCCCAAGGGGCCGTGTGCCTGGCCCCCCAAGACCTTGCAGTAAACTTTCGGGATTTGGACGCGCAGCTGCTAGAGGAGAGTCTGAGCCCTTGATCCTCCATAATTGCTCATTTATAAGTAAAATGAGGGCTTCCCTGGTGGTTCAGCTGGTAAAGAATCTGCCTGCAATGCAGGAGACCTGGGTTTGATCCCTGGTTTGGAAAGATCCCTTGGAGAAGGGAACAGCTACCCACTCCAGTATTCTGGCCTGGAGAATTCCATGGACTGTATAGTCCAGGGGTCGCAAAGAGTCGGACAGGACTGAGCGAATTTCACTTTTCACTCAACCAGGCTCAAGAGGCCGTTCCTGCAGACGGCCCCGCTGCCCCGCCTGTGTGGCTGCCTCGCCCTCCGCCTCTGTCCCCGCTGGGGGTTCAGACTTCACCCAGAAGCTCTGAGGGTGTAAAACCACGCGGCTCCAGTCAGCGCGGTAAGTAATGGCCCCCGGTCACTCCTGGTCACTTTGCATGTTGGTGCCAAAATTAGAAAACGTGAGGTTTTCAGAGTTAATTGGATTTTTGAATTTAGGACAAGGGGTGTGGACACGTGGGCCCAGCCCACACTGACAGAACTTTCTAGGTACCAGTCACTGTGCCTTTTCTGCACGGCTTCATCAGGGTGACCTGTCAGCCACCCCCCAGAGGCGTCCAGGGAGCTGCCCAGGGAGCGGGCACGGGGCCCCAAGGCGCTCCGCAGGCACCAGGCCTTCTTCCCCTTCATTCTGGTCGAGGTAGGGGCTCAGGCCACAGCCTAGGGTACAGAGCCTCCCACAAAGCCAAGCACCGAGACGCACCTGGGGCCACGGGCATGGATTCCATCTGAATTCTGACGTTCACTCTTTTTTTAAAATGCCTGTGGAGTCAAGTCTTAGTCCTGAGAGGGGAGGCCTGCTTTGTGCAGACAGCCAACAGGCATTTGAGTAACGTGGCTTCAGGGAGAAGGGAGGGAGGGACACTGGCGTCCTTGTGGTGACTTTACATGGGCTCTGAAGGCCACCTCTGAAAGAGGTGTCCCCAGGTATTTTAAATAGGTAGCATCAAAAAAAAAAAAAAAGCCCTCTCCAAGGTGACAGAAATGTTAAAAAGGACACAATTCTACTACATGTGATAGTCCAGTTATTTTTGTTTGAGAAGCCGCTCATTTTGTGATCGTCAGAGCTCACGTAATAGGGTGGACTCCGTTATTCTGAGGGCCTTGTGCCCGGGGCTGGATGCCATGCCCACCTGTGAGTTCCACGACCCAAGTGCCTCCCAAAGACCCCATTGCCTAATGCTATCCCCTAATACTGTCACATCGGGAGTTAGGATTTCCACAGACGAATTTCTGTGAGGGGCACAAACATTCAGCCCATAATAGCTCTCTGTTTCCAAATATTACCTATACATCGAAATTTCCTTACTCGTCAGTTTTAGACTTCATTATTGATCTTTGTTTGATGGTATAATAGATCAGATTTTAACTTACTTACATTTCTTCTTCCCTCTCCTCTGCCCAAATAACTTCTCACTTTTGGTTATATCTACATACAAGTTTTTCTTATCACAACTATCATAACCACAACAGTTTTCCTTCTTTCTTTGGTACAGCTTTTCATTCATCCTGTGGTTAATAATTGCTTAGGCTTTCCCTGGCCCTCCAGCATACCTTCCCATGCAACCTTCCATGAGGGCAGTCCCGTCAAATAGTTGCTCAGCCCCTCTGAAGTTGGAGCCTCTGACACCTGCCCCAGCCGGTATGGGCTGCTCCAGGCTGCTGCATGGCCCTTGTTCAGGACTTTTCCTTTGCTCATTCCTGTGATGGAGCCCATGCTTCTTAGATCTCGCAGCTTCATCCTTATTTTTCCTACCTACTCTTGGTGGAGCTCATTCTCTTATAACACCTGAGATGTCTTATTCTTTTCTCATGTTCAGTTTGAATGTAGACTCCTGGTTTTGAAATTATTTTTATCTAGAATTTTGAAGGCATTTTTTTCTGCTGAATTCTGGTTTCCATGCTGCTGTTGAGTAGTCTGATGCCATTCAAATTTTTGATCCTATTTTATGACCTGGTTTTCTTCTCTCTGGAAGCTTTTATCCTTGGTGTTCTAAAATGTCATAAAGATGTGCCTTTGTTCTTTTATTGTTTGGATACGTTGTATGCTCTTCAATCTGAAGGCTCATGCCTTTCAGTTCTGGGAAGATTTCTGGTATTATTTCTTTGATAATTTTATTCTCTTGATTTTCTCTGAGCTTTCTTTCTGAAATTCTTATTTGTCAGATATTGGACCTCCTGGCTTCATCATCTAGCTCTTTAATTAGAAAAAAAAAATCTCCTATTGTACATTTCTTTGCCTTTTTGTTCTACTTTCTGGAAACGTTAACTTCATTTTCCAAGGCTTCTATTGACTTTAATTTATATTATTATATTTTTTACTTCGAGGCACTCTTGTTCTTTAATTGTTTCTTCTTGTTTCATGGACTGTAATAGCTTTTCTCATCTCTGTGAACATATTAATGGTACATTCTTTGAAGTTTTCTTCTCTTTGTGAAGTATGTACCTGTACTAGTGATCTAGTGCTGTGTAACAAATTACCCTAAACACAGTGGCGTAAAAGGACAGACATTTCTCATCTCACAGTTTCTGTGAGCCAGGTGTCTGGTAGGGCCTAGCTGGTGGTTCTGGCTCAGGGTGAATTTGTAGCTAATGTGTCATCTAGGACTGAAGTCATTTAAGGCTTCAGTGGAGATGAAGGATCTGCTTTCAAGCTCAGTCACTTGGTTGATGGCCAGAGCCCTAAATTCCTCAGCACACAGGCTTCTCCATATGGCTGCTGGACACAGCAGTTGGCTTCTTCCAAAGTTAGTGAGAGGGAGAGAGAGAGAACCAAGATGGAAGCTGTGCTGCTTTTTATAACCTAATCTCAGAAGTAACCACCGTCCCTTCTGTCATGATACAGTGTGGGGGAGAGGACTCAAGGATGTGAGTAACAGGAGGCTGCCATCGAGGAGGCAGCTGACTGCCCTGGCACTTGTTCCGAATTTCCCCTAATTTCTTACTTCCGTCCCTGTTGTCCATGACGGAGGCTTGTCTTGAATGTTTGGTGATCTCTCTCTCTCTGACTTCTTATATTTTCAGCACACAAGTTGATTGGAGGCTGTGTGTATATGCTTATGTGGGGAGCTTGTAGACTTGTCTCTGTTAGATTACTCCAGAAGTCAATCTTGTTATGAAGAGTCGAGGGTAAGCTGTTTATTTGGAAGGTGAAGGAAACCCCACTAGGGGAGTGGGGTTTTAGAACATGGGAAGGAAGGAGGCCAAGAGAGGGTATGATATTAAGTCATGCACTGAAGCATGTGTTTGGAACTTGGTCCTGCCGAGAACTCTGAGAAATGGGGCAAAACCCATATTTAGAAGGATCCTACCTGGATGATGCTGATGGAGCTTGGCTACTGGTGCCCTGACTTCACTGAGTCATTGCCTGAGGGCTGTGGGGAAGAGGGAGGGTGAGCATCAGGACCTGTCCGCCTGATGCAAGAGGGCAGAGCAATCTTCTGAGGTTTTAGGGAAACTGTCAGGCGCATGATGCAGATGCCACTGTTGGAGTCTAAAGCACCTGGACATGGCTAAGGTCCAGGGGCCTGGCAGGCAGAGACGTTGACCATGGGCTTTGCTGTAGGGCACGGTTCCCACCCTTTTCAGCACAGTTTTTCCAGACTCAGAGAGGGGATCGTTTCAGGATGATTCAAGTGCATTATGTTTATTGTGCATTTATTTCTATTATTATTACATCAACTCCACCTAAGATCATCAGGCATTAGATCTTGGAGGTTTAGGACCCCTGCTGTAGGATGATTATGTTTGTAGGTCTTTTCTCTGGGACAGCTTTTATTCTCTGCAGAGAGGGATCCTCTGATCGCTTGCTTTGGACGGGGTTAGGGTGTGGAGATAGGCCTGGCATCTGAGGCTCTGGGACTGGTAGCAGAGGCCAGCTGGGTGGGGCTGTCACCCTCAGCGTGGAGACTTCTACTCCATATGCCTCTGCTCAGCACTGTGCTTGCTCTCATCTTCTTTGAGCCGGCATTCCCAAGCCTGGGGTCTCTCTGATTCACTCCCTACAAGAGTAAGCCTCAGGTCTCTGGGGGCTGAGAGAGGGTGCCTCGTTCTATGGAGGTGGGCAGGGTCCAATTTCACCCTGGCCTTCAAAGTATCCAGTTTCCATGATTTGGGGGAGGTCTTTGGGGGCACATCAGCTGAGTGCTGTCCCATGGCTCCGCCTGCAGTTCTCTAGCTCTGCTTTCTCCATCCCAGGGTCCCCCAGCCTTTCTCTCTCAGCCTCTTGACTTCATCATGACTGGGGATTCCACATCTCTCATTCATTGTGAGGTTGTCTTGCCCCCTCCCTCATCTTGCTAGTCCTGTCCTGGGAGGCCCGCACCTGGAAAGTCGCTGGACGAATGGAACTGGGCAAGAGCTGGGTCCAGGGCAGGGCAGCCCAAGCTATTGGTGAGCAGGGTGGAAGACTGGGGAGGAGACTGAGGTCAGGGTAGACAAACCTTGAGGTCACCAGGCCTGGTCTGTGCCAGCGTCTAGAGGCCCAGTCCAGCTGGGGAGGCAGGGCTGGTGGGCTGGGGTGGTCTGGTTGTCCGTGCCTGTTTGCTGCCCCCATGGGTTGTCTGCACGATCCAGATCTCCTGAGGTTGAGGAGGTCGCTGGGGGCTGACTCTGGACCAGACCTGCTCACATCTGATAGTGCCAGTAGGGGAGGTAGCTATGTTTAGAAGTAATTACTCTATCTGTGCAGGAGCATTGGAACATCCTCCCTGGCAGTGGCAGGAATTAGCTCGAGGCATCATTGCTGGGGCAGCAGCAACTTCTTTGCTGGACTGTCCTGCTTTCCTTCCTGGGAGATGGGGGACTGCGCTGAAGCAGGGAAAGGGATGGGTCCTGGAAGTGGCGGGAGAGAGAAACCTGCCCACGCTCAGAGAACTGGGTTATTCCTGTGAGCCATTGCTATGGATATGTTAAACCATCTGCAGCAGACAGCCTGGGAGGGATGCTGATGGCAGTCATTTACTTAACAATTGCTTATTAAAGGTGTCTGATTGCTGAACGCGGTTCTAGGTGCCTGGGATATAGCTTACAGCTTAGTTGTAAACCAAGTCCTTGTCATTCTAGTGGACAGGGACAGGCAATGCATGCGCGCGCACACACACACAAGCACACACACATACACACACACACGCAGGTGGAAGTAAAGTTGAGAGGTGCTGCTGCTCCACAGTAGGCAGGCCCCTCTGCTAAGGCAACACTGTGCAAAGACCTGACTGAGGCCAGTGAGTGACCTGTGCTCTTCTGGGGAAGAGTGTTCCAGGAAGCTGGATCAGCAAGTGCAAGGGCCCTGTGGCGGGAGGGTGGTTGGCAGGATGGAGGGACAGTGAGGGGGCACGTACTCCTTGTTAACCCCTGCAAGGTGAATGCCCATCTGCTCTGAATGCTGGTGTGCCTGCTTCAAATTCATATGTTGGAACCTTAAGCCCAATGTGATGGCATTTGGAGGTGGGGCTTTTGGAAGGTGATTAAGTCATAAGTGTGGAAACTGGATCATTGCCTTTTAAGAGACCCAGAGAGCTCCCTCATCCCTTCCACTGTGTTTGGACACAGTGAGAAGATGGTTGTCTACGAACCAGGAAGCAGAACTTCACCCCAAACTGAATCTAAAACNCCGACAGATCAACAGATTAAATCTCCCAGGTGAGAGGACAAAAGGGTAGAGTCTGAAAGCATGGTCAGCACCAACATTTGAGAAAACAGACAAGTAGAAAGGTGAACAAAGGAACAGGAAAAAGTGGTTAAGCAGGTCAGGAGAAATAGGAGGCTAAAGATCTTGCGGGGGGACTTCCCTGGTGGTCCACTGGCTAAGACTGCACACTTCCAATGCAGGGGTCCCGGGTTCAACCCCTGGTCAGGGACTAGATTCCACACGCTGCAGCTCTAAGATCCTGCATGCTGCAACGAAGACCTGGCACAGCCAAAGGAATAAATACAAATAAACACTCTTTTAAAGTTAGAAAAATAAAGAAGCTAAAGACCATGAAAGAATGTTCCAAGAAGCTGAGGGTTAGTGGTGTCAGAGGTCCCAGCAAGGTCAAGGATCGGGGACTAGAATGAGGTCCCTGGACCGGCAGTGTCAGGACACTAGCAGACTCAGCGGAGCCGTTTCTGTAGGAAATTTGCATGTCTCTGTGTGTGCGTGCGTGTGTNACTATGGTGTTCTGCAAGAGCAGCCCCAACAGACTGACACACTACTGTTACCAAATAATTTCTTGCTTCATGTCAGAGATGAAGACGGAAGGGGTCCACATTGCTCTTCGGATCCCTGCCTCCAGAGACTAAGTGGGGGCCCCTGTGCCTGAACAATAGAGGATGCCTTGGGCTGGCCAGGCCTCCCTGGGGGTCTGGAGGGCAGACTGGGTGCTTGGCCTGGAGGTGGTTGCATTTCAGAAAGAGGCAACCAGTCTTTTGCTGGAGAGTGAGAAGGTGAGGACAATGAGTATGTGAAGTGTTGTCATGTGATGGACTTGCATTCTCTGCAGCATCAAGAGCAGAGGAGGGGGCTCGAGGTGGACGCAGGTCCTGGCCCTGAAGCCACCCTGCTCCTGAGGGTGCTTTGTCGCTGCTGGTGTCCATGTAGGAGGGCCTGGAGGGACAGCTGAGATGCTGAGCTCGATGTTTTGTAGGGAAACCAGTCAGGGAGCATCCCAGGGGCTCCTCGTATGAAAAGGGCCTCCTGGCGGCTGCTGGCGCTCTTCCTTTGTCTGCAGTCTGTTTGTCTCTCTCCACTGCTTCTCTGCTCTGACTCAGCTTCCAGGCTTTCCTTTTTCTTTTCTTTTTTTGTGTTGAAGTACAGTTAATTTTCAATGTTGTGTTAGTTTCTAGTGTATAGCAATGTGATTCAGTTATACATATATATGCACATTCTTTTTCATATTATTTTCCATTATGATTTATTGCAAGATATTGAATATAGTTCCCCATGCTATGCAGTAGGACCTTGTTGTTTATTTATTTATTAAAAAAAAATATATTTCTTTGGGTGTGCCAGGTCATAAGGGATCTTTTGTTACAGTGCACAGACTCTAATTGTGGCACATGGGCTCTAGAGTACGTGGGCTCAGTAGTTGGGTCACACAAGCTTAGTTGCTCTGCAGCGTATGGAATCTTAGTTCCACGACCAGGGACTGAACCACGTCCTCTGCATTGCAAGGTGGGTTCTTAACCACTGGACCGCCAGGGAAGTTCCTATCTATCTTAAATAGAGTAGTTTGCATCTGCGAATCCCGCGCTCCTAATTTATTCCTCCCCCCTTTCTCTTTGGGAACCAGAAGTTAGTTTTTCTATGTCTATGAGTTTATTTCTGTTTCATCAATAAGTTCACTTGTGTTGTAGTTTACATTCCACATATAATTGATATCATATATGTGATATATGATGTTATAAGATATCTTCTTTTTCTGACTTACTTTGCTTACTATGATAATGTCTATATTCATCCACATTGCTGCAAAGGGCATCATTTCGTTCTTTTTTATGACTGAGTAGTGCTCCATTGTGTATATAAACCAAATCTTCTTTAGCCATTTATCTGTCCATGGACAGTTTGCTTCCATGTCCTGGCTGTTGTAAAGAGTGCTGCTATGAACATTGGGGTGCATGTATCTTTTCAAATTAGTTTTCTTTGGAAATTTGCCCAGGAATGGATCATATGGCAATGCTGGATCATATAATTCTATTTTTAGTTTTTTAAGGAACCTCTGTACTGTTTCCCATGGTGGCCATACCAATTTACATTCCCACCAGCAGTGTAGGAGGGTTTTCTTTTCTCCACACCCTCTCCAGCATTTGTAATTTGTAGGCTTTTCAATGAAGGCTCTTCTGACCAGTGCAAGGTGGTTTTTATTTTGTAGTTTTGATTTGCATTTCTCAAATAATTAGGCACATGAGCATCTTTTCATGTGCTTATTGGCCGTCTGTCTATCTTCTTTGGAGAAATGTCTATTTAGATCTTCTGCCCGTTTTTTGATTGGGTTGTTCTTTTTTTTTTTTTTTTCTGTTATTGAGTTGTATGAGCTATTTGTATATTTTGGAAATTAAGCCCTTGTCAGTCACGTTGTTTGCAAATATTTTCTCCCACTCTGTGGGTTGTTTTTCATTTTGTTTATGGTTTCTTTTGTTATGCAAGCACTTAAAAGTTTGATTAGGTCCCACTCGTTTATTTTTGTTTTATTTCTATTGCTTTGGGAGACTGACCTAAGAAAACATTGATACTATTTATGTCAGAGAATGTTTTGCCTGTGTTCTCTTCTAGGAGTTTTATGGTGTTGTATCTTATATTTGTCTTTAAGCCGCTTTGAGTCTATTTTTGTGTGTGGTATGAAGGTGCATTCTAACTTCATTGTTTAGCATGCAGCTGTGCAGGCTTTTCTTAAATCAGTCCCAGCTGGTGAGACAGCTTTTATACTCCCCAAGGTGATAATGGGGCCTCTTCCTTGTTGAGTTTCCTGACAACACTCTCCAGTGAGCCATCAGTTTCTGCACGACCCTTGGGACATGCAGGCTCCGTTTTCAAGTACATCCTGGGGCTTGGCATGTGTGACAAAAGGCAGAGGGTGAGTTCCACAAGAAAAAAATCAGGTGTGCATTTTCAGGTACATAAAAGACAGTCTGAGGCTTCTTTTCATGGAAAGGAGGTGGTGGGGGAGCAGGATGGAAAGATATAGACACTCATCACCATGAATGAGCAGAGACGGGAGAGACCAGAGAAGGAGAAGGAATGTGCAAGAGAGTGAGAAGGAGACAGTGGGGTGCACGTGGATGAGGCAGATGCAGAGATAAAATGCTTTCACAGGAGGTGCAGGAACATCAGTCTAAATCAAGGATGTCAAATGATTGCGGGTGCCTTTGAGTCTCTGACACACATGCCTCATGCCGGCTGCGTGCACTCTTCTTGTCTATACACACTTGACTGTTGGTTCTCGGCCCTCAGCGGGGACATCTTGCCACTGCCTCTGCCTCCCCCGACTGCCTCTGCCTCCCCCATCCACTGTCAGAAGGACCCCTCCCCGTAGTCCTTAGTGGAAGCTTTGTTGCTACTGCCCTGCCTCCCTTCTCCCTGGCCCAGGTGGCTCTGTATCCTTAACAAAGGAGGCCATTGTGGTCCAGGTGGCAAGGGTTTAAGTGAGAGACACACAAACTGGATGATGTCTGTAGGGGTGAGGAGAGCCAAGTGCTACATGCCTGGACCCTAAGAGGTAAAGAAGAAAGGGGTGGCACCAGGAAGACGAGCAAGATGCGGGAGCTACTTGCATCCTTCACCTGCCCCCCAGGGCCATCCTCGCTGTCAGAAAGCCCTCACCAGCTCCCCAGCTCCCTCAGCTTGGCTACGCTGTTGGTGGATCCAGAGGCAGAAAGGGCTGGTGGTGGTGACTGAGTGATGGGGCGGCCAGAATGGGTGAGGCTGAATTGCGGAGAATCCTGGTAGCTGCCAGGAAGGNCAAGGTGATAATGGGGCCTCTTCCTTGTTGAGTTTCCTGACAACACTCTCCAGTGAGCCATCAGTTTCTGCACGACCCTTGGGACATGCAGGCTCCGTTTTCAAGTACATCCTGGGGCTTGGCATGTGTGACAAAAGGCAGAGGGTGAGTTCCACAAGAAAAAAATCAGGTGTGCATTTTCAGGTACATAAAAGACAGTCTGAGGCTTCTTTTCATGGAAAGGAGGTGGTGGGGGAGCAGGATGGAAAGATATAGACACTCATCACCATGAATGAGCAGAGACGGGAGAGACCAGAGAAGGAGAAGGAATGTGCAAGAGAGTGAGAAGGAGACAGTGGGGTGCACGTGGATGAGGCAGATGCAGAGATAAAATGCTTTCACAGGAGGTGCAGGAACATCAGTCTAAATCAAGGATGTCAAATGATTGCGGGTGCCTTTGAGTCTCTGACACACATGCCTCATGCCGGCTGCGTGCACTCTTCTTGTCTATACACACTTGACTGTTGGTTCTCGGCCCTCAGCGGGGACATCTTGCCACTGCCTCTGCCTCCCCCGACTGCCTCTGCCTCCCCCATCCACTGTCAGAAGGACCCCTCCCCGTAGTCCTTAGTGGAAGCTTTGTTGCTACTGCCCTGCCTCCCTTCTCCCTGGCCCAGGTGGCTCTGTATCCTTAACAAAGGAGGCCATTGTGGTCCAGGTGGCAAGGGTTTAAGTGAGAGACACACAAACTGGATGATGTCTGTAGGGGTGAGGAGAGCCAAGTGCTACATGCCTGGACCCTAAGAGGTAAAGAAGAAAGGGGTGGCACCAGGAAGACGAGCAAGATGCGGGAGCTACTTGCATCCTTCACCTGCCCCCCAGGGCCATCCTCGCTGTCAGAAAGCCCTCACCAGCTCCCCAGCTCCCTCAGCTTGGCTACGCTGTTGGTGGATCCAGAGGCAGAAAGGGCTGGTGGTGGTGACTGAGTGATGGGGCGGCCAGAATGGGTGAGGCTGAATTGCGGAGAATCCTGGTAGCTGCCAGGAAGGTTCCAGGGCTTGAGGCTGCCCAGATTTGACCCTCAGCCCTGGGTGTGATGGGGAAGTCCTGGCTTTGAAGTCCTGGTGTGATGAGTTGGGTTGGGGGCTTCCTTTGAATCTGGATTTGATACCAGTTACAAAGAATTCCCAGGTCTTCATCCAGAGGCCATGCGTTGGGGACATGCAGCTTGTGTTCATCAGGTTCTGTCCACTGTAGTTCTAGTTCTCCCTATACACGTTGTGCAAAGTGGGGAGCAGGGAGCAGTGGTCTTTTCTCTAACGCACATTTCCTGTGAAATGATGCTTCTTGGGAGTTACTTGTCTATAACTTCCCCAGTTACTGCACTGCCTCTCACCCCTGCCCAGTGCCATGGCGACCTATGAGGTTTCTATTTTCTTTTTTACTGACCTGAAACTCAGTCCTCCTGGACAGAAAAGTCAGAGGCCACAGTGTCTCACAGAAATGACTCGGGGCAGCAAGCCCTGGGATCTCACTCCTCAGCAGTTCTTTGCCCCAGCTACTATGTAGACAATGATTCCATACAGAAGGATCTGGGAACATCACTCTGGACTTTGATTCTTTATCTACTCCCACAAAATGCCAGAGACTATCTGGCTTACAAAGCTGGACTTCAGGGATACTGGCCATGTAGCAGAGGATTTAACCTTGTCCCAGGAGAAGTCTGTTTTTTGTCCTCGGCCCATTGAAAGTGATCTCTAAGCCCTTGGGATGCTCTGGTCATGGTTTGCCTGGCAGCTTTGGGCCATACCAACAAAGTGATATAAGGTGGAGCTCTGGGCCACAGAAATGTGTGAGTGGGCATGGGTAGGAGTTTGGGTCATATGGTATAAGCTTGGCTTCTAGAGGGACTAGGCTGCAGTCAGCCACATGGGCACCGAAGTGCCTCCGTGTTAGATGCCAGTGAGGAGTCTGGACCCCAAGGTCCAGAGAGCTTCGCTGGCTGGCAATGTCACCACTCACGGGTGCTGTGGAAGCAGCACTGTCCTGCCTCTAGGGAGAGGGGGAAGTGGAAGCCCCCACGTTTTGTGTCTCCCTGGACTCCCTGGTTGACTTAAACCTCTATCTTTTCACTGTAATAAACCATAAACCGTAACCATGAGTATAACAGCTTTCTTGAGCCCTAAGTCCTTCTAGCAGATTAT
>SJYV01017022.1:0-15893 GCA_006410875.1 Neotragus pygmaeus | reverse complement strand
AAAAAAAAAAAAAAAAAAAGACATGCTATTTTTATTGATAAACTGCCCGACAGCCTCTGCCATGAATTTTCCCTGTTTATTTTCAGATTCATACTCTTTGATAGCCTCTTTTTGAAAAAAATAATTTAGTTTTGTCTGTGCTGGGTCTTCGCTGCTGCAGGGCTTTTCTCTAGTTGGGGTGATTGGGGGATACTCTCTAGTGGAGGTGTGCAGGTTTCTCGTGGTGGTGTCTTTTCTTGTTGCATTTGGAGCATGGACTCCAGGGCATTTGAGCTTCAGTAGTTCTGGCACATGGGCTCAGTAGCTGCAGCTCTCAGGCTCTAGAGCTCAGTAATTGCAGTGCATGGGCTCAGCTGCCCTGTGGCCTGTGGGGTTATTCTGGATCAGGGATCGAACCCATGTCTCCTGCATTGGCAGGCAAATTACCACTGAGCCACCAGGCTCAGCCAACATTGATAAACTCTTCACATGACATTGATTTTTTAATAATTTTTTCTGTAGCGAGAATTTTTTAATGATACATTGTTTTCTCTCTCATCCTTGGTTGAAGAAGCTTATTTTCATTAAAAGATTATTTTCAGCTATACAATTATGTTTGATAATACCGTGTACATTTTTAGAATTATTGTCCAATTTGGAAATACCTCTCTCTAGTTTCTCATTTGTCATCTATAGGGTTTGGTATAATTTCTCAGATGTTTCAGATTTGGTACATTCCAAATGTAATTACAAATTTCTGGAGTAAAGCAACATAGGACACACCCATTCACGATCACAATTACTATCCTTATATGTTTGTGCCATATTATGGATGAGTTCACATAGCAAGCAGATGGTAGTAGTATTCCTAGAAGCCATCTGTATGCCAGTACTGCCATAAATCTGCAGATGGTGATTGCAGCCATGAAATTAAAAGACGCTTACTCCTTGGAAGAAAAGTTATGACCAACCTAGATAGCATATTCAAAAGCAGAGACATTACTTTGCCAACAAAGGTCCGTCTAGTCAAGGCTATGGTTTTTCCAGTGGTCATGTATGGATGTGAGAGTTGGACTGTGAAGAAGGCTGAGTGCTGAAGAATTGATGCTTTTGAACTGTGGTGTTGGAGAAGACTCTTGAGAGTCCCTTGGACTGCAAGGAGATCCAACCAGTCCATTCTGAAGGAGATCAGCCCTGGGATTTCTTTGGAAGGAATGATGCTAAAGCTGAAANCCAACAAAGGTCCGTCTAGTCAAGGCTATGGTTTTTCCAGTGGTCATGTATGGATGCGAGAGTTGGACTGTGAAGAAAGCTGAGTGCTGAAGAATTGATGCTTTTGAACTGTGGTGTTGGAGAATACTCTTGAGAGTCCCTTGGACTGCAAGGAGGTCCAACCAGTCCATTCTAAAGGAGATTAGTCCTGGGTGTTCATTGGAAGGACTGATGCTAAGCTGAAACTCCAGTACTTTGGCCACCTCATGCGAAGAGTTGACTCATTGGAAAAGACTCTGATGCTGGGAGGGATTGGGGGCAGGAGAAGAAGGGGACGAGAGAGGATGAGATGGCTGGATGGCATCACCGACTTGATGGATGTGAGTTTGAGTGAACTCCAGGAGTTGGTGATGGACAGGGAGGCCTGGCCTGCTGTGATTCACGGGGTCGCAAATTGTCGAACACCCCTGGGCAACTGAACTGAAGTGAACAATTTCTTATTGATTCTATAAAATATATACAAAATAAAAATAGAGAAAGTGATTATCTGATTACATAGTAAAAGCCCAATGTACTATCTTAGTAAACTGATTTTACCTCATCTATGTTTTACCTGCTTCTCATTCCTGAGGCCTCTCCTAAGGCTCCAATCTTTATTAACCTCAGTACCTTACAACACATTTTTATTTGAGTATCATCTTGCAACACAATCATCTCCCATAAAATGTTTCTAATCCTCATATTTCTATGAATAATACCATAATTTGGTCTCATGCTTCTAACATTAGAAAAAATTAGAACTAGTTTTGCTTTTTTCAGTACTTAATCCTGTATCTGTCATCTGTTTTGTGTGTGGCAGGGTGGGGTTTGCAAATGATGGAGCTTGAATTGGATTGGAGCTAACGGGACTGAGGGCTTCCCAGGTCGTGCTAGTGATAAAGAATACACATGCCAATGCAAGAAATGTGAGAAATGCAGGTTCCATCCCTGGGTTGGGAAGATCCCCTGAAGAATGGAATGGCAGCCACTCCAGTATTCTTGCCAGGAGAATTCCATGGACAGAAGAGCCTGGTGGGCTACGGTCCATGGGGTCACGAAGAGTCGCCTGAGCAGCGGACCTAAGGGGTTTGAAACTCCACCCAGCTTATGAAAGAAGGGAATTTGCTGGAAAGATCCAGTGGTAGTTCACAGAGTCAACAAAAGTGGTACAGGCACTAGAACAGGTCTAGGAACCTCTGGAATTGGACCCAGCAAACTAGTGCCACTAGAATGTGCTTTCTATCTAGATGGTAGCTACGTTTTCTATTTTTCACAAGGCGGTACCAGTAAGAGACTTGATGCGACACGCCTACAGCTCAATGTGCATAAAGAAAAACTGTTTGGCCTCTGTTTTAAATTTAGCCAGTCTCAGTAAGGCGTTCTTAATTTCTGTCCAGCTTGGGCCATGTGCCTATTCCTTGGACCAATCACTGGGGCCAGTGGATATTGTACTATATTTGGGATTGGCAAACATAGTATAACATCTTACTGCAAGGAACCTACAAGGTTTGGGAGGGTTCTCGCTCTCTTTGAGGCATTCATAGCCTTCTAATATGACCCTTACGATTCCCTAATACAGCTCCTGTATCTTGCAAATATCACCATCCTTCAAGCACAACATGTTCATTTATATCCCAGCCTTTTCTTAGAATCACAGAATCTCAAAAATGAAAAGTCTCTATATAGGCATTAGTTCATTTTAGCTTCTTGACCTTAGGGAGATTAGAGGTGAATATTTGGGAATTAAATCAAAAGCATAAATGAAGAGAAGAGAGATGAGGTAGATAGAAATGGATGGGATGGGGCATGCAAAATCTAAGGTTTTGTCCATGTGACAAAACCATTCTATCCCAGGTGGCTGGGATACAGTGAAGACTACTGGGGGAATTGGACGTTGGGAGAGGAAGGGATAGAGAGAGTGTGGGATGGGCTCGAGAAAGAGGTTTTTCATTTTTCTTTTGGCTTGCAGAATTTTAGTTCCCTGACCAGGGATTGAACCTGGGTGGGCCATGGCAGGGAAAGGGCCGAGTCCTAACCACCGGACCACCAGGGAACTCCCCAGCAAGAGCCCACCTGGGAAAACTTTGCACAAGATGAAAGAAAAAAAGCCACGTGAGTAAAAGGGGAAAGGGATGGAAGGAAGGAGGCAAGGCACCTTCTCCAATCTGCCATCCAGCCCATGTTTTTGTTAGCATAATTCTATTTCAATAGAACTTGTATATAGGGTATGATTACGATCTGGTTTACGGTGGTTAAAAAAAAAATCCAATTATTTTACATGTTAAACTGGGAGTGATTATTTGTAACAGTAATCATCTGGGCACCAGGGTTTATAACAAGCCAAGATCTGTTTTTGTGCAGCTGCCACCCACTGATTTTGGCTCTGACCCTTCTGATCATGCAGAATAAGCCTGCTTCCTTTACATCTGGCAAACATTCAGATATTTGAAAACAATTATCATGGAGTCCCTGAGTCATCCCTCTTTGAGACTAAACATTATCAGCTTTTTAACCTTTTCTCATAGAATATAATTAGAAATACCTTGCTGCTGAGTTCACTCCAGGTAGTTTCTTACCAGGGCAGAGAAGAGGGGGTTTACTGCTTCCTTTCTGATAGATAATAAGCATCTAAAACAGCAGCCTAAAATCACATTAATGATTTTAGTAGGTACCCTGTGTATGAAATGTAAACTTAACTCTCAATGAAAACTCCAGGTCCTTTCCACTTGTGCTGCTTCTGACCTAGGTCTCATCTCTGCTGTTTTCATTCATTTATTGGAGGGCTTTATTGAAGACATCTCATTAATTAAGTACATTTTTTTAATGAGGAACCACTGTGGGCTTGGCAGAGGGAGTGGGAAAGATTTATCGCTACTAGGATCCTCTCCCCAGAGAAGGCAATGGCACCCCACTCCAGTACTCTTGCCTGGAGAGTCCCAGGGACGGAGGAGCCTGGTGGGATGCCGTCTCTGGGATCACACAGAGTTGGACATGACTGAAGCGACTTAGCAGCAGCAGCAGGATCCTCTCCCATTGCTGTGACCCAGGGAAATGGGATGGCAAGACCCAGGGTTAGGACTGAGAGGGAGATAAGCAAAACATCTAGGGTGCGAAATTTAAGGAGGCACTCACTTTTGGGTTTGTGCAAGTGCGGGACCAGTAGTGTAGTATTCTGGATGGAGTTCTTAGCCAGTTCCCCTCTCCAGCTGATCCTTTTGGCTAATCTGAGAACATAGATTGGATAGTTCAGGTGTTGGTCATTTTAAAGTTTTAGACTTAGTACTTTTATATTGTGCACAAACACACATGCATATACTCTTATTTAATGTACCCTGGGGAAAATGACAGTCATATATGGTCAGCATGAGGGAGATCAGACAGAATACCAGACTGAGGTCTTTCCTAGGTCTTTGCATGACAATAAGAGAGAAAAGAGATGCATATAAATCCAAGCCTTGCTCCTGGTTTGGAAGTGTTTATCCTCAGGGGTTCCTTTGGGCTGTGGATCCTTGATATCTCTGTCCAAATTTTCCTTTAAAATTATTGCCTGGATCTAGATTCTCCCATCCTATAGAGCTACAGCTCAGAACATTAAGTGACTCCCCAATGACCAGCACCGACATGGGAAATTTGGAGAAAATAAAGACCTTTGCTATGATTATATAACAAAGCCTCAGACATAAAAGGAGGCTAAGTCAAAAGGGAATGGCCCCTAACAGAGAGCATCAAAACCCTTTCCAGGAAAACAAAGAGAAGGAGAGCACAGGCAAAGGCGAGTTGAATACATACCTCCTCCCTCAGGTTAGGTTGCCTTGTCTAGCTTAAACCAAATCTATTTGAGGAACTTCCCATTTTAGTCTCATCAGTGAAAGGGATGAATGCAAGAAGGGATGAAACCAAGAAGATGAATGCAACAGGGTTCCTAATGCAAGACTCAATCTAAGGCTCATTCAATTGTGAAGAGATACCCTAACTGTTATAATAATAAATGTAAATGCAAAATCTCAGGAGTGTTCTTACTTCTGATTGAGGAGGAAGAGAGTCAGGAGGCATCACAGAGAGGGGGAGGAGCCATTTTTAACTTAACTTTCAGAATATAATGATATACTTTTAATTTTTTTTTTAAATTTTAAATGCTATTCTTGCTCCTTCTGAAAACTTTAAAGACCACAGAATGAGAAAACATAATGTGAGAGTCTGTCCTGTGCTTCTGGCCCCTAGAAGAGACAGCTGTTCACAGTTTGATGTGTATCTATCCAACACTCCAGTGTCTTTAAAATGTGTTATTATATACGTGTTAGTCAGGGTTCTCCAGAGAAGTAGAACAAATAGTGTGTATGTGTGTCCATATGTCTATACCTTTACCTGTATCACCTATCTATATAATACAAATAAGAGTGAGACAGAGAGAGAGAGTAAGGAACTGGCTCACATCATTATAAAATGTCCTAAGGTCTGCAGGTGGCAAGCTGGAGACCCAGGAGAGCTGATGATATAGTTCCAGTGCAAGCCCAAAGGATTGAGACCCAGGAGAGCTGATGGTGTAAATTCCAACCCACAAGCTGGCAGGCTGGAGACCCAAGGAGATTTGCTGTTTCAGTTGAAGTCCAAAGGCAAGAAAAGACCAATGTCCCAGCTCCAAGGCTGTCAGGCAAAATGAGTTTCCTCTTACTTAGCCTTTCTGTTCTATTTAGGTCTTCAAGTGATCGGGTGAGGTACACTCACATTAGGGAGGGCAATCTGCTTTACTTAGTCTATCAATTCAAATGTTAATCTCATCCAGAAAGACCCTCACAGACACAAACAGAATAACGTTTGGCCAAATATCTGGGTTTCCTGTGGCCCAGTCAAGGTGATATATAAAATTGCTGTATATATTTATCATATAAAATAAATGGCTCAAAGCATATGAATTGGCCTCCAACCTATATTGACATCAAGAATGTGGGCTTCAGGGTGAGAGGGCCTGGGTTTGAGTTGTAAACTTGATAAGTCACCAAATGGCTCTGAATTTCTGTTTCCTTATTTATAAGACTAACCTAATAACATGGTATACCTTACAGAGTCGTGACAGAAGTTAAAAAAAGCATTGCAAATAAATTGCCTAGTGGGGAATAAGCACGCTGTTAAATTCTCAACAATATAATAGTATCTAGAATTTATATGCCAGTCAGTACAGGCCAATTTCTAAATGGTATAGTACTAATTTATTCTTCAAAAACATCCCATTAAGTTGGTACTATTATTATTGCTATTTTACAGATGGAGAAACTGAGGCACATGAAAGTTAAATAAACTGCCCGAGACCTTGACAAAGTAGTGCACCCAGCGGTTAGTGGTAGACGTGTCAGCTCTGGAGTACATGCTCGAACCACTTTCTTTACTGCCTTCCAACTGCTGCAAATATTCCATTTCCCAGTTTGTATTTACCTCTAAGGGCTTCCCTGGTGGCTCAGAGGTTAAAGCGTCTGCCTGCAGTGCGGGAGACCTGGGTTTGATCCCTGGGTCGGGAAGATCCCCTGGAGAAGGAAATGGCAACCCACTCCAGTACTCTTGCCTGGAGAATCCCATGGATGGAGGAGCCTGGTGGGCTACAGTCCACGGGGTCACAAAGAGTCGGACACAACAGTGTTTGCTTATAGTGTCTTTCTTCTATAAGAAGTCGTAAATTTTTATCTAGTCTGATTTCTCCATTTAAAATGATTTCTTGAAGATCTTATTCTTAAATGATTAACAGAAATTTCCCTGTCAAAGAAGATTTCTACCTTCCACCCTGACAGAAAGATAACTATGTTCAAAAGACATGCATGAAAGGGTAAGAAAGCAGGGGACATTCGGGAAAAACTGAGATAATCAGATCCGTGAATTCTGAGACAAGCTTGAAAAGGTCATTTAGAATTAGATTGTCAAGAACCTTGTAAGTATTGATTTTATTCTGAGAGTAGTGAAAGTGGGAGCCACTTAACTTGTGCTTTTATTTTCGATAAAACATACTTATGTATAGAATGATATAAAGCAAAATAAAAATAAATATTTTCTAATTGAGACTTTCCATACACCTAGCATATTCTTAAAAGGTAAGCTTCTTTTAAATGTTTCTGACTTTGATTCTTATGATTATCATCATAATTCTGAAGAATATAATTCCTTTTTTATTTGTAAGTTCAGAGAAAATTTACTTACTCCCATTTATGAAAGAAGAGGAATTTGGCTTATCTGTACTATTTCCCACCTTTTCTTCCATTGCCTTCTCCTCTTAAATATGTATTCAATACTATACCACATATATTAATAATAAAAGTATATATACACATGTTCTATTGTCTTTTATATCAATCAAAAATATATAAAATTCTAATTATCTTCTAGCAATTAAAATGAAAACTTCTAATTCTGCTTTATGTAAGGTGAGAGAAATTACCATCCCTAAACTATTCTTCAGAGATCAAATTGCAAACATTCATTGGCTCGTAGATAAAAGGAAGAGAATTCCAGAAAAAAAATCTGCTTTATTGACTATGCCAAAGCCTTTGACTACGTGAATGACAACAAACTATGGAAAATTCTTCAAGAGATGGGAACATCAGACCACCTTACCTGCCTTCTGAGAAATGTGTATTCAGGTCAAGAAGCAACAGTTAGAAATGGACATGGAACAACGGACTGGTTCCAAATTGGGAAAGGAGTACGTCAAGGCTGTATTTTGTCACCTGCTATTTAACTTATATGCAGAGTACATCATGAGAAACGCTGGGCTGGAAGATGCACAAGCTGGAATCAAGATTGCCGGGAGAAATATCAATAACCTCAGATATGCAGATGACACCATCCTTGTGGCAGAAAGTGAAGAACTAAAGAGTCTACTGATGAAAGTGAAAGAGGAGAGTGAAAAAACTGGCTTAAAACTCAACATTAAAAAAATGGAGATCATGGCATCTGGTGCTATCACTTCATGGCAGATAGAAAGGGAAACAATGGAAGCAGTAAAGACTTTATTTTTTTGGCTCCAAAATCACTGCAGATGGTGACTGCAGCCATGAAATTAATAGATGCTTGCTCCTTGGAAGAAAAGCTATGACCAACCTAGAAAGCATTTTGAAAAGCAGAGACATTACTTTGCCAACAAAGGTCCATCTAGTCAAAGCCATGGTTTTTCCAGTAGTCATGGATGGATGTGAGAGTTGGACCATAAAGAAAGCTGAGAGCCAAAGAATTGATGCTTTTGAACTGTGGTGTTGGGGAAGACACTTGAGAGTCCCTTGGACTGCAAGGAGATCCAACCAGTCCATCCTAAAGGAAATCAGTCCTGAATATTCATTGGAAGGACTGATGCTGAAGCTAAAACTCCAAAACTTTGGCCACCTGATGCGAAGAACTGACTCATTGGAAAAGACCCTGATGCTGGGAAAGATTGAAGGTAGGAGAAGAGGCTGGCAGAGGATGAGATGGTTGGATGGTGTCACCATCTTGATGGACATGAGTTTGAGCAAGCTCTGGGAGTTAGTGATGGACAGGGAGGCCTGATGTGCTGCAGTCCATGGGGTTGCAAAGAGTCGGACACGACTGAGTGACTGAACGGAACGGAACTGCAAACTTTTTTTTTTTTTTAATTCATTTAGTCACTCAGTGTTTCTGGCTGTGCTGAGTCTTCGTTGCTGTGTGCAGGTCTTTCTAGTTGTGGCTAGCAGGAGCGACTCTCTAGTTGTGGTGCACAGACTTCTCATTGCAGTGGCTTCTTGTTGCAGAGCACAAGCTCTTGGGCATGTGGCCTTCAGTAGTTGCAGTGCTCAAGCTTAGTTGCTCCACAGCATGTGGGATCCCCCCAGACCCACACTGTGCCCTACACTGCAAGGTGGACTCCTTAGCTACTGGACCATGAGGGAAGCCCCTCCACTCTTGCTTCCCTTAGTTCCTGATGGCTCTGTCTTTACGCTGATGTTGTCAATATTGCTAACATTTACATTCTGTTCTTTATGGTAAGTATTCTGTACCTTTTCCAACCCCTTAGAACAAATAAGTGATATTTTATAATATTATGATTGTGATGCAAGTTATATGATTAGAAAATGTAATTTCCTATTGCTAAATGAGTGCTGACCCAAACAGTGTCAAGATCAGACAGACTGGTGGCTCAGATGGTAAAGAATCTGCCTGCAACGTGGGAGACCCAGGTTCAATCCCTGCGTCGGGAGGATCCCCTGGAGAAGGGAATGGCAAACCACTCCAGTATTCTTTCCTGGAGGATCCCATGGACAGAGGTGCCTGGCAGGCTACAGTCCACGGGGTCGCAGAGTCAGACTCAACCGAAAGACTTAACACTTAAATTCTAACAGCTACTCAAAATCATGCCCTATTCAATTTGCTTGTTACATGGACCATATGGCTTCCCCCACTGACTACCTAATTGCCTTTCTTTTTTTTCTATAAATAAATAAAAATATACCTTTTTCATGATAATATCTTCCAGCTTTGTAATATATTGTTAATAGTTGTTGAATGGAAAGAATTTTCTCCCCAACATCCTCTTCAGACTTTCTTTTCTAATTTGAATGTGTTGCTCTCTAGGCTTGATATCCAACTGTTATGCTATGGGTTCTTTTCATTGTATTCATAGGTTAGGATTCTGTTCTCAGTTTGTTGGGCTATTTCAAGTTAAAATCTAAAAAATAAACAAATGTGCATGAGAATAAATTTTTGAATCCATGCATTCCTTAAATGATTGAATTTTGTCCTCACTCTTGACTGAGTTTGACACAGAATTCAAGCGTGTCATTTGCGTATTTGATAAATGTAAGCAATCAAAGCTCTTAGTGACCCTCTCTGAATGAGGCCCACACATTTATAGTTCCATAAGCTAAGGAGACCTGAGTGGCTTTTGCGACAGCAGGTTTTCTCATCTAACTCAGGCTGTCAATTATTTTAGTCTGCGTAGAATTCAACTTCCTTCCCACATATATGTGTTCTTGAGACTTGCTACATGTTGCCTTCTGCTTTCTACATTTACCGCTGCGTGACACAGTTACATCATCGAAACAGTCTGTAGCATATTTTTTGACCTATGAGTGAAAACTGTTACATAACTGTCCCTTGTCATTATCATGGGAGCATCCAGCTGTGAAAAAAATTTAAATATATTCAAGTACTCCTACGTAGAATAAAGTAATATACTTCTTTGTTGTGAGTAAAGAACTTGGAGTTAATTTGGTTTGTATCCCACTGAGCATGTACTTGTTGAACATTTTTGTGTGACATTGCTCTATATTTTCTGACGTTGTGTTCACTCCTCCACACTGACAGACCAGTCTCCTGCACTGTACTGCTCCATACATTTAGCCAACAGCAATAACTTCACTGATCAATAAGATATTGTAACAGATTTTATACAGGAGAACATCATATTTGGAGACAGAAGGGAAGATGCATGTAGGTGCTCTTCAGTCTGCAAGAAAGGCTTAGAGAATGTAATGGAAAGTAAGTGTGGAGTAGTAAATTACTGTCAGTGCTATTAGATCTCTTTTCTCTTTTCTTTGGTAGAGCTTGTGATAGCTCTACAGCTTTAGAGGGCAAGAAGGAAAACTATCATTTGATCTAACTGAATAAAAACAATTTTAGACTGCTTCACATTTACTTTTTCTCTTAGCTATCACTTTGCTGTCTATAGTGGAGTAAGTGACAAGTCTAGAAGGAAATAATTGGTGGAGGACATTGAAGAGAAAAAAAAATTGTTTTGGTTTATGTTTACTTTTATTTTTTCTTTCCATTTTCATCTTTAATTACCTCCACACAGCATGACAGATACACTTCTCATTGTACCAGTCCATCAGGTAGAGTATCAATACATGGAGAGTTATTACCATTCTCTTCTCATTAGAGACATCACAGCTTGTCCCACCAAGTATCCATTAAGCCATCTTCTCTGGAAGTGCCCCCTGAACCACACCATGTCATTTCTGTGGCTCTGAGGCTGTGCTGTCTGATACCATAGACACCCAACCACATATGGCTGGTGGCCACTGCATTGGACAGCACAAATGGACAGTTTTCATTATCGCAGACAATTCTTTTGAACAGCTTTGCTTTAAGAGAATCCCAGAGAAATGTACTGAAGTAGAGTACCCTTGCAGACATCACTCAAGCTTTCTCTGTCCAAGAATCTCTTTCTGGGAACCATTTTCCCCTCTCCCCTGTCCAGCCTTATAGGTCCCAAGTTTAGTTCAGTTCAGTTCAGTTGCTCAATCGTGTCTGACTTTTTGCAACCCCATGGACTGCAGCACACCAGGCCTCCCTGTCCATCACCAGCTCCTGGAGCTTGTTCAAACTCACGTTCATAGAGTCGGTGATACCATCCAACCATCCCATCCTCTGTTGTCCCCTTCTCCTCCTGCTTTCAGTCTTTCCCTGCATCAGGGTCTTTTCCAATGAGTCAGTTCTTCGCATCAGGTGGCCAAAGTATTGGAGCTTCAGCTTCAGCATCAGTCCTTCCAATGAATATTCAGGACTGATTTCCTTCAGAATTGACTGGCTGGATCTCCTTGCAGTCCAAGGGACTCTCAAGAGCCCCTTCTCCAACACCGCAGTTCAAAAACATCAATTCTTTGGCGCTCAGCTTTCTTTATGGTCCAATTCTCACATCCATCCATGACTACTGGAAAAACCATGGCTTTGACTAGATGGACCTTTGTTGGCAAAGTAATGTCTCTGCTCTTCAATATGCTATCTAGGTTGGTCTTAGCTTTTCTTCCAAGGAGCAAGCATAGTTTGATTTTATGGCTGCAGTCACCACTGGCAGTGATTTTGGGTCCCCCAAAAGAAAATCTGTCACTGCTTCCACTTTCCTCTTCTATTTGCCATGAAGTGATGAGACTGGATGCCACGATCTTAGTTTTTAATGTTGAATTTCAAGCCAACTGGGATAGTTTACCTTATTTAAGTAGAGTTAGTGACACTCTACTTTTTTGGGATTTATGGAGTTATGACCTAGAAATTTGGTAGAATCCATAAAGCCTGGGATTTCTCGGGGGTTATGTTTTCCATCATTGGGAAAAAGTCAGCCTGTGGTGAGCAAGCAAAAAATGAGCATGCAGAACAGTAAGAGATAAGAAGCAGAAAATATAGTGTTAGCATCTAAGTTCCCAAGATTGCTAAAGCTGAGGCCCAGCTTTATGTCTATGCTTATATCTTTGTAATTAACTTTCTATTTTACTTAAGCTACTTCAAGTTGTGTTGCTCTCACTGGAAATGCTATCAGGGTAAATAACTACTATTATAGTTGTTTCCACAATATTATGATTCATGAAAGAAATGCAATATTAATGGTTTTAACTAGATTTTCATTAGATCCTTATATCCAGCTACATCTTCTCCGGTAATTGCAACTGCTAATAAAACTTAAAGTTCAAAAGTATCTCTCTTACTCAAACACTCAAAATTCCTGGACAGCATAATTAACACATTAAATTTTCCAAAATATAATTTTGGTATAGGTATTTGTTACGACTCCACTTTTATATAGGTAATACATAATACTAGAATTAAGCATCTATTTAATTATATATACTAGAATAAAATATATTACTAGATATATTTTTTTACATTCTTTTAATGGCTTTAATTTTTTTCAGTTGGATAGCTTAAATAAAGGAAGTTTCCAACTTGAAAAATTATTTGGTTCTTAGAAGTACAGTGGGAACTTTTCTAACTTGGAACATATTCTTCATCAAGATAGTATTTTTATTAATAGTGGTAGATTGTTTTGTTGGCACATGAAAACTACTTAACTAATATAGGTACGATTACCTTTCATTTCCTCTTTGAGGTGTTCTTTCTACACGATTCACCTTCACACCTTCATCTACTGATGTTTCAGCCACACCACTGGATAATTAAGCATTGTGGGCTCCCATAAGTCAAATTATCATCTTAAATCATGTGCGTGAAAGATTGAGTGGAAACTTAAAATACTAAAAATATATTTCCATTTCCTAGTCAAAAGAAAAGGAGTTATTTTGACTTCTTTTGTTTTTCTTTACCCATCGTAGCCCCAACTATCTCTCCACAACACATGATGGGGAAACTGGGTAATTGCTTGCACCACATGTTTGGAAACTATTCTTCAAATAATTCATTAATAAGGAAGAATGAAGAATTTAAAATGAGCATTTTTAAAACATCCCCTACAATGTAAAGATGTATGCACTAAAGATTACTTAGAAGTATACGGTCAAAATTAGAAAAATGTCTTGTCATTGGGTAGGATGTGTGATGGATAAAATTTGAAATAGTTAAATTGTGAATAATTGACATTCCCCAAATTAAATGTATCAAACCCATGGCATACTGTAAGAGTATCTAAGAAGTTAAATCTCAGTTCCATGTGGCTGCTAAGCAAACTCTGACACCATATGAGGCCTTCCCTGGCGGCTCCGTGGTAAAGAATCTGCCTGCCATGCGAGAGACACGAGTTTGACCCATGGTCTGGGGAAGATCTCACGTGCTGCCGAGCAACTAAGCTCATGCGTCACAACTATTAAGCCTGTGCTCTAGAGCCGGGGACTTGCACCTCCTGAGCCCATGTGGCACAACCGCGGAAGCTCACACAGCCTAGAGCCCACGCTCTACGAGAGAAGCCCGTGCACGGCGACAGAGCGGAGTCCCGGCTCACTGCGACTAGGGAAAAGCCCGCACAGCCGCGAAGACCCCGTGCAGCCAAAAACAAATAAATAAAATTATATAAGAGAGAAGCCATATGAAACACGGGAAAGTTAAGTCATATGCTGTTGTCCAGAAATGAAAGAAATTTCCCAACTAGTATTTGTGGAGCACTTAAGGAAAAAAAAAAAAAGGCAATGTTGGCGAGGAGAATTATGCATTCTAATCCGAGGGGAAATGTCATCAATATTGAGTAGCTTTGGCCTAAATTCTCAGATTTGACACATTTGAAGCTCACACTCACCACAACACACAGATTAATTTTCTGAGAAATTGATATTAACCTGAGTTATGGGAGCTCATATATGGATATGAGCTCATAGATGAATCCACATATTGGATCCATATATATTATTAACTTGTGTAGTTGGTAATGAAATAACGATTTTTGTTTGTTTGTTTCTGGGTTTCACTATGAAATTCTTTAAAAAGCCGAGCAATTGGATTACTCATAGCCAACCAGAAACCACAAACCCAGAACTGTGGCTTCAAGTTCAAACTAGTACCTTGGAATTCAAGGCTGTTTTAAGGGAAGCTGCCTGGAGAAAATAATTTTGGCAGTATACATATTTTATCTGAATCTCACAGATATCTATGGTAAACACATACACAGATACAAATCTTTCCTAAAATATAGACATTTTAGTATTCACTGGTAGGAGACCATTTTGTTTGCTCCTTCAGTAACAACACTTTCTTGTAGATAACTTTTAGCACAATGCTAGTTTGATAAATATTCACTGGACTAATCAAAATGGTAAAAAATGATTGCTTATTGAACATAAACTGTGACTGAGGGAGAGATTACACAAATGTAATGAAAGACAATTTCTGCTCTAGATTTACAGTCCAATCTCACTTACATAAGTGCAAAATTTTCTTTGTGTCAGTTCCCAGTATAGCTCTTTTGCACTAGGAGTTAGCATTTTTCTGTAAGGAGAATCACCAACTCTCTGTGCGTTAATCTTGTTTAAGCTCTTCCTTGTCCAGGTCCTCAAAGTACCAAATGAAGTTGAAAGTTGGATGCGTGTTGAGTGATTCAAATACCTCAGGTCAAAATTAAACTACCAGCTGTTCTGTGGTCAACGCTGACCTGTGTCCATCATGCTCGTCGGGTTGCAGGTTTAGAGAACTTGCACGTGACTCGCTTTTTCAGGCCCTTTGTCACAACGTCTGTCTCACCTTTACTTTTGTTGTGACCTCACATGTGTGGAGACAAATGCCAACGGAAAAACCAAGCTGAGGTTGATGGCAAGAACTGATNACTGTGGTGTTGGAGAAGACTTGAGAGTCCCTTGGACTGCAAGGAGATCCAACCAGTCCATTCTGAAGGAGATCAACCCTGGAATTTCTTTGGAAGGAATGATGCTAAAGCTGAAACTTCAGTACTTTGGCCACCTCATGCGAAGAGTTGACTCATTGGAAAATACTTTGATGCTGGGAGGGATTGGGGCAGGAGGAGAAGGGGATGACAGAGGTTGAGATGGCTGAATGGCATCATTGACTTGATGGACGTGAGTCTGAGTGAACTCCGAGAGATGGTGATGGACAGGGAGGCTTGGCGTGCTGCAATCCATGGGGTTGCAAAGAGTCAGACATGACTGATCAACTGAACTGAACTGAATTGAACTGAGAATGGGGCTTCCCTGGTGGCTCAGACAGTAACGAATCCACCTGCAATGCAGGAGAATCATTCTTATTTCTATGTGAAAATAAACATCTGAATCTTCATTCTTCAAGGCACAACTGTTACCGGTAAGGCCAACATTGCTTTCATTTGCAGGTAAGTAGCTGCAACAGAAGCAGAAAACCTTTGGGGCGCTGGCTCTGATCACTCAGAGTTTCTTCAGTGTAGTGGTTTCCCCAACCTTAGGGTGCCCAGGATGCTGCAGAGTTCTCGTTAAAACACAGAGTGCTAGTTCTCACCCTGGAGTTTTTGACTTTGTAGATCTGCA
>SJYV01017020.1:0-19082 GCA_006410875.1 Neotragus pygmaeus | reverse complement strand
TAAATCAGTTTTCTTAATTTTCATGGACTCTCATTTGTATTTTGGATACCTTGTCTGAGTCTGAACACTTTGTTATGATTTTTATCATAGCTCTATTCTTTTTCATACAATATGCAAGTATTTTCACTGTCAATTTGTAGGAATGTGCTCATCAGAGTGGCTGAAATATCAAGAAAAGTGCTATTGGTTCTCTAATGAGATGAAAAGTTGGCGTGATAGTTATAGATATTGTTTGGGGGAAAAATCTCATCTACTAATTATTCAGAACCAACTTGAACTGGTAAGTGTAAGTTTAGTATCAAGCTTATGATACTTGCTGCTTTGCAGTTAAAATGGCTTATCTCAAATTTCTTCCCACCTTTTCATTAAATTATCTTTTATCTTGGCCACTGAACTTTTGGTGCCCTTTTAAATTCTGAGCTGGAATCCAGTGCTTCCCTTGACTTGGGGTAATTATGGTCTGAATATTGATGTTTAATTTGCAGGTAGTGGCAGCTCAGCTGATAAAGAATCTGCCTGCGATATAGGAGACCTTGGTTCGATTGCTGGGTTGGGAAGATCCCCTGGAGAAGGGACAGGTACCCACTCCAGTATCTTTGCCTGGAAAATTCCATGGGCAGAGGAGCCTGGTGGGCTACATAGGGTTGCAAAGAGTCAAATACGACTGAGCCACTTTCACTTCACAGCGTATGTCCTGGTACCTGATACATAGTGAAAGCTGCTTGGTTGTGTCCGACTTTTTGCAACTCCATGGACTATACAGCCCATTAAATTTTCTAGGCCAAAATACTGGAGTGGGTAGCCTGTTCCTTTCTCCAGGGGATCTTCCCAACCTAGGGATTGAACACAGGTCTCCTACATTGCAGAAGGATTCTTTACCAGCTGAGCCACCAGGGAAGTCCATATGATATATAATGTATGCGTAAATAAGATGATTGACTAGGATAAGAGTCTTCATGTAGAGTGTGAGTTGTTTAGTAGAATTCTAAAATCTTACTTAGTATGTCTAAATCATTAAGCTATCCTGTTCATTTAATTACTCATCACCCACTTTTTAGGCTTTTATACAGAAAACTCTAAAACAATCAAACTATGTGTGGATTGGGCTTAACTTTACTTCCCTGAAAAGAACATGGACCTGGGTGGATGAGTCTCCTTTGGATTCAAAGATGTGAGTCTTGCCCAAAAGGCAATATGATCTATTGTCTATCAGAGAATTTATCTCCTTAAAGCATCTATAAACAAATCAAAATGAACTCAAATAGTTCTTGGTACTAAAGAATTTGAAAGGATGAAAATGAATGTTGGCTGGAGTAATGACAAATTTTGGCTTGGTTTTTAAAGCAGAAGGACTCGAAAACAATAATGATTGTTCACTGACTGATTTTAAAAACTACTCACACTTTATAAAGGAAAGGTATATTGAAACAATGTAGTCTTCTGCTTTCAAAGTTCTCAATACTTATTTAATTTTAACTTTATTTTTTTTCACGTTTCCGCATACTTTATTTGTTACAAACATACAATTTTTAAAATATAGACTGTAAAACTCCATTTGCAAAAGTCTGTTATTGTAAGGAGTGCACACCAGCAGTAAGGATTCTTTTTCCTCTATGAGTTTTTCTGTCAGTTTTGCTAGTTAGTGGTAAACACGGGACCCGCCATTTTACAGACTGACTGAAGCTTTTGGCTGTATTCACATTGTTCTTTGAGGCAGCCCTGCTCGTCTCAAAATTGACCGGAATCAGCTTCAACCTCCAGGCAGTGAGATCAACAGCCCGTCTAGACTATGCTTTTGAATGGTTTCCAGGAAGTATGAGCTCTGAATGGGTACAGCACTTCACGGATTTGTTTGAATTGCCCATGCAGCTGTATTTGTTAAAGTGCATTCTTCTTTTAAAAAATAAGAGGAATAATCTTTACTCTTTAACCAAGGTACTTTAAAAAATGAACTTTTTGGTCTCTCAGCAGATATTCCCAAATTGATACTATCACTACAAATTTTAGTGTTCTGTTTACAAATATTTATAGGGTAACAGGTGGAGGGGACCTTATAAAATTAAAAGTCCAGCTTCTCTTGAAGCAGAAATCAGTTCTACAAATTCATACATAGGAGTACACACTTGGTTTATAATGCACAAGCATTTGGATATTTACAGAGACTGAAGACATCCCCCCAAATCCCCTAAATTAATTTTATTGAACTGTAGTTACTTTACAATAGTGTATTAGTTTCTATTGTACACCTAAGTGATCAGCTGTACATCCTTGTTTTTGGAGTTCCTTCCCATTTAAGTCACCTCAGAACCCTGAGTAGAGTTTCTGGAGCTATACAGTAGGTTCTCATTCGCTACCTGTTTTATACATTTTCTACATGGTATCAATGTATAAATGTATGTCAGTCCCAATCTCCCAATATCATCCTCTCCCTTTTCCCCCTTGGTTCCTTCCCTGGTATCAATGCTTCTTTTAGTCATTTTTAGTAATTAAAAAAAAAACCCTCTACATAATTTTTTTGTATTGTAAGATCATCACAANAAAAACACCAATACAGTATACTAACACATATATATGGAATTTAGAAAGATGATAATGATAACCCTATATACGAGACAGCAAAAGAGACACAGATCTATAAATAGTCTTTTGGACTCTGTGGGAGAGGGCAGGGATGGGAACATCTGAGAGAATAATATTGAAACATATATATTAAACCCATATGTGAAACAGATCGCCAGTCCAGGTTTGATGCATGAGACAGGGTGCTCAGAGCTGGTACACTGGGATGACCCAGAGGGATGGGATGGGGAGGGAAGTGGGAGAGGGGTTCAGGATGGGGAACACATGTAAACCCATCACTGATTCATGTCAATGTATGGCAGAAACCACTACAATATTGCAAAGTAATTAACCTCCAATTAAAATAAATGAATTTTTAAAATTTTTAAAAAGAAATAGAGTAGATTGTTGCTAGTTTATTATATTCTTGAGTGGTTATTAGCTCACAACAGTCTCCCAAACTCCCTTAAAATTTTCCTTCTGCCGTTAATCTCCTAGTGGAATTTTTAAACTATTTAATTATCCTACTCTATCCTTATCAACTGTTTGATGCATGAAACAGGGTGCTCAGAGATGGTGACTCCTATATTTTGTTGGCTGAGATATATTTTCAATTTATAGAGGCCACTCAGATTCCTTGGCTCATGGTCAAGCTTGAGTCTCTCTCATATTTTGAATCTAACTGATTTACTTTTTGTCCACTTTAAGGGAATCATGTGATTACCTTGTATGTACCCCAGACAATCCAGGATATTCCCTTTATATCAATATCCCTAACCTTAATCACATCCTTTGCATCCCTTTCACTATGTAAGATAATATATTCAGATTCATGGATTAGAATGTAGGTCTCTTTCAAGGAGTCATTAAATTTCTGCCTAGCATAGTATCCCACCCTGACATATTTCAATAACTTTATAAGCATGATTTCTGGCTTTGGTGAGCAAATTGGATTTTGATTTAACTCATGAGGACAGTACTCTCATTACAGTTTTGGGAAATTTGAAAATATATAACTTATTCTAAGATACTTAATTATAGAATGATTGGGATTCAGATGAGGGGCTATTCTTAATACAGTGTTCAGCACACTTTGTGTGCTAAAGGCTTGTTATAGAGTGAACACAACAAGAGGATTCTTTTTTTTTTCCTCTCATTTACTTATTTTTTCCTCATTTCAAACTATATTCAAATTAACAATATCAACTGAGAACCCCCAGAAGCTTAAAGAGAATAC
The DNA here is from genome assembly GCA_006410875.1 of Neotragus pygmaeus. Taxonomy (NCBI): domain Eukaryota; kingdom Metazoa; phylum Chordata; class Mammalia; order Artiodactyla; family Bovidae; genus Neotragus; species Neotragus pygmaeus. The sequence continues at coordinate 15,286 of SJYV01017020.1, read as the reverse complement.
AAACTCTGTGGTATATAGCTTTTTGTTCCACAGCAATTTCTATGAAAATTTAGAAGGTAATTTTCAAATTGCTGAAGTGTAATTCACAAAAAATTGTAAGTTATTTAAAGTTTACATTGGTCCTCATGTATAAAGATCCTCAAATCTTAGTCATTTTGTAACTCATCTTGTAGCTGAAAATGGGTACCTTTTTGCCAACATCTCTCTATTTTCCCCACCCTCAGCCTGTTAACCACTTTACTCTCTATTCCTATGAATTTGAATTTTATATTCTATATAGAAGTGATACCATACAATATGTCTATCCCTATCTAGCATATTTTATTTAGGATAACACCCTCACTTTTCATCTATGTTGTTGTAAACAGTAAGATTTCCTTCTCTCTCATGGCTGAGTAATATTTTATATATACATACCGACCCAATACACCTATTTTTTTTTCCATTGACTAACATAGACACATAGGGTATTTCCATATCTTGGCTGTACTGAAAAATGCTACAATGACATGAGAGCTTCAGTTCGATTCAGTTCAGTTCAGTTCAGTTGCTCAGTTGTTTCTGACTCTTCACGATCCATGAACTGCAGCACGCCAAGCCTCCCTGTCCATCACCAACTCCCGGATTTCACTCAAACTCATGTCCATCGAGTCGGTGATGCCATCCAGCCATCTCATCCTCTGTCGTCCCCTTCTCCTCCTGCCCCCAATCCCTTCCAGCATCAGAGTCTTTTCCAATGAGTCAACTCTTCTCATGAGTTGGCCAAAGTATTGGAGTTTCAGTTTTAGCATCATTCCTTCCAAAGAACACCCAGGGCTGATCTCCTTTAGAATGGACTGGTTGGATCTCCTTGCAGTCCAAGGGACTCTTTTAAATATTGTATTTTCAGTTCCTTTGAATATACATCCAGAAGTGCGATTGCTGTATCATATAGTAGGTTTATTTTTCATATTTCGAGAGTGTACAAGAATTCCTTTATCTCGGAATCCTCATCAACATTTGTCATCTCTTGTATCTTTTTGAAATAGTCATTCTAACAAATATGAAGTGATAACATATGATTTTTGACTTGCGTTTTCCTGATGGTTAGTGATGCTGAATACCTTTTCCTGTACCTTTTGGCAACTTGTATGTCTAAATTTTCTTTGGAAAAATGTCTATTCTGATCCTCAACCTATTTTTAATTGGGTTATTAGTTTTGTTTCATTAAGTTGTATGAGTTATTTATCTATTTTGAATATGAACCCCTTATCACGTATATGATTTGTAAATATTTTCTTCCATTCTATAGATTGCTTTCATGTTGTTGAAGGTTTTCTTGGCTGTGCAGCAGCTTTTTAGTCTAAGGTAGTCCCACTCATTTATTTAGCCTCTAATTTTATTATCAATTCCAAAAAGTCATTGCCAAGATGAATATCAAAGCGCTTATACTTACACATCTTAAAAATAAAACAAAACTACACCAAATATATGGCATAAACCTTAAAACCACTGAAATTCTGATGATAATAAAGAACTTAATCAGATTTTTACAAAAAATATATGTAGAAGGTACCTACTTGTCACAAAATAGTCAGTCAACAATAGGAAGTGATTCTGAGTTTATCTGGGCTTCCCTGGTGATTCAGTTGGTAAAGAAAAACCTGCATTGCAGGAGACACAGTTTTAGTCCCTGGCTTGAGATGACACCCTAGAGAAGGAAATGGCCACCCACTCCAGTATTCTTGCCTGGAGAATCCCATGGACAGGGGAGGCTGGTGGGCTGTAGTTTATTCTACTCTTTCTAGCCAAGCTTCCTTACAGACACCACACAGTTCTTAATATGGCACACAGACCCTTAGTCATACATTTGCTTCTCCAGAATTTTCACTCCTTTTTGTCTCCATCAGTCATTGAGTTCTAACTGCAATTTTCTACCAGTTCCTTCCGTGTCTATCTACTACTGGCATATGACCTGTTACTCTCACATAGAAGGTCCTTTTCTGCCTCCCTTCCCTCAATACTATTTGACTCTCTAATTTACCAGATTCAATATTCATTAGCACTCTCTGTTCCCTTATGCCTGCACTGCAAATGTTCATCTGTATCATTTTTCTAGATTCCATACTTATGCATTGATATAGTATATCTGCTTTTCTCTTTCTGACTTACTTCACTGCTTATGCCAGACTCTAGGTTTATCCATATCTTTATTTTGTTCCTTTTTATGGGGGCATAATACTCCATTGTATATATCATATGTGCTACATCTTCTTTATCCATTCATCTGTCTTGGACATTTAGGTTGTCTCCAAATCTTGTCTATTTTAAATAGTGCTGCAATGAACACTGGGGTGCATATGTCTTTTCAAATTATGGTTTTCTCAGGGTACATGCCCAGTAGTGGGATTGTGAACAGTGTGGGGAGCAGGGAAAAGGAAGAGGGATAAACTGGGAGATTGGGATTGACATATATACACGACTATGTTTAAAATAAATAACTAGTGGGAACCTGCTGTGTAGCACAAGGAGCTCAACTAAGTGTTCTGTGGTGACCTAGATGGATGGGATAAGGTGGAGATGGGAGGGAGGTCCAAGAGGAAGGGAACATTTGTATATATATGACCAATTCACTTCATGGTGCAGCAGAAACTAATGACATTGTAAGGCAACTATAAAAACAACAGCAAAAAAAGACTTTTCTGACTTCCCAAGATAAGCCATATCCCCTATTATTCCCTTTTATACTACTGTACACATTTAAAAATAGACTTTTTGAAATATAACAACTTCAGGGATGTTTACTCAGTTTAAGGGTATAATTCTATGAATTCTGACAGATATATACATCTGTATAATCACAAATGAATCTATGTATAGAACATTTCCATCACCCCAGAAATTTTTATTGGTTTTTTTTTTTCAGTCAGTGCCACTGAAAATATGTTTGCTTTATGGTAGGCTAGAATTATTAAAATTTACCATACATTAGAATCTTTAATAAATTAGAAACAGTTTCATATTTTGTGTTTGATTTCTTCAATATATTTTGTGTCTGGCTTCTTCAATGTATTTTGTAATGTATTGGTGTTGATGTATGTATCAGCCATCTGTTCCTTACTAACACTGAGAAGCATCCCTTTTATTCATATGCTACAATTTATGCATTTATGTATGAACAGAGGAACATTTATATTGTTTCTAATTTCTGTATACTACTAATAAAGGTGCTGGGAATATTCATGCAAGAGCCTTTGTGTGGACACAAGTTTCCATTTCTCTGGGCAGAATGAGAGCTGATGGGTCTTATGAGTATCTTTCATATTAAAAGAAACTGCTAAAGTCTTTTGCAAAGTTGTTGCATTATTTTACATTCCAACCAGCAATATATCTAGTGGATACTGCATACTTTTTAATGGTAGAAACTAGAAAAATTTATAATTATGCCTCCATAAGTTTTACAAGGGAAGAGGATGGGTCTTTTTTTTTTTTTTTTAATTTGGCTTAGCACAATTCCAGACATGGCATAGGCACACAAAAATTATTTGTTAACATAGTAAGAATTAAATATAAATATTGATCTCTCAGTTGATTTGAGAAATGTGTCTAGATTTTTAAAATAATAATGACCTAGTCTCAAGTTTGACAGTTTACATAACTAGTAACTGAAAAAGCCAGATCTTGCTTAGGCTGCATTTCTAAGCCAGGTATGTAGATTTAAATGTTAATCTAAGGATACTGAGCAGTATAACCAGTGTATAGAATATTGTTTATGTAGCAATCCTCCTTTTCTTTTGGTCATAATGGTACTTCTAAATATACAGATAATCCTAATCAACAAAGATGTTTATTTTAAAGTTGAAAAATTATATGAATATTTAAAGATGATAAATTCATTCTAGGAGACTTCCAACTAAAGTATCTTGAAGTAATTATATCACTTTTAGAGGAAACTTCACAAGGAATAACAATAAATTTATTAATTAAACTAGTACTTTATACTAGAACATGAGAGGTATATGTGCAACAGGTCAACAATGCTTTAGAAAGTCTAACTCCACTGAGAGCCTCCTTAATTTATGGTATTTTTCTACATTTCAGTTTTTCTAAAGGGAAAAAAGAGCAAATGTTTACTGAATAGAATTGTGTTTTACGTGATGTTTTTTATACACGTGGCAACACCAAACAATTCAAGAAGTGACTTACTGAATAAAAATAGCCATGATTATCTGCTTAGTCACAAGACAGAAAGCATTTGGCATTATAAAAAATGTGTTTGAAGCATTCTAAGAGTGTGGAAATCATTAATAATGCTATCAGGAGCTACTTTATTAAGTGTGTGACATGACATTGCTATTACTCACTGTATTTCTTTATGTACCATGAGATCTTTAATATGTGCCTAGAGAATCATTTTAAACTATCATCAATTTCCTGACATATATTAAGGCCAGTTCTTGAAACAATGCAGAACTTTTCTCCTCCTTTACTCTGAAATCTCCAATAGAAATAAATTTGTGGTTTATGTGAGCCTCTCAGAGGAAAATAAAACTCCAAAAGAATACCACTACTTTTTGTAATTTCTTTCATTTGCGTATGTGCTCATGATACTTGCTACCTACCCGTTAGTGATTTTGAACAAAACAGCTATCTTAGTAATTTTACTCTATCAGCACGAATGATATTAACAAGCTAAAAGTTTCTAGTATATGGATTAAAAAGATGAGCTTGAATAATAAAAAATGATATCATATGACAGTGTATGAGAGTGTTATGTGCTAAATTGCTTCAGTTGTGTCCAACTCTTTGCAAGCATATGGAATGTAGCCTGCCACGCTCCTCTATCCATGGGATTCTGCAGGCAAGAATACTGGAGTGGGTTGCTGTGCCCTCCTCCAGGGTATATTCCCTACCCAGGGATTGAACCCATATCTCTATGTCACTTGCATTAGTATGAGGGTTCTTTACCACTAGCGCTACCTGAGAATCCCCTTTCCAAAATACTAAGAATTGATACTCATTTAATAATCTGTGGGTCTCATACACATTTCAAAATTTTTTATATATCCATTGTTTAGATTGAATTATGTATGTCTAAAGAAAGAAAGAGGATGATTACGTACTCATTATTAAAATCTGCTTTACTCCTCCCTGAGATTTTTTTTTCATCTTTAGAAATAGGAAACCAGATAAAAGACAACCATTGGGTAAAATCTGAACACATACTTTCCTGAGTATTTTGATTCATACACAAACTTTGAGGGATAGTATAAATTTTTGATAAAAGTTGTGAAAGGGTAAAAAAGGCTTTTATCTTTATGCAATTTTATATGCTAAGTTTCAGATACACCAAAGAAATACTTTCATTGAAGATGGATTTATTTATGCTTGCAAATCAATTGTCTTCAGCAAGTACAAAAGTAAAACACTCTGTAGTTACATGATAGTTAAGGAAATAGAGAACATAGGCAAACAAGGGGCTTCCCAGGTAGCTCAGCTGGTAAAATATCTGCCTGCAATGCAGAAGACTCCAGTTTGATTCCTGGGTTGGGAAGATGCCCTGGAGAAGGCATATGGTACCCGCTCCAGTATTCTTGCCTTGGACAGAGGAGCCTGGTAAGATACATTCCATGGGATCACAAAAAGATGGACACAACTGGGCACAGCACAGGTAAGCAGGATTGAGACATATAGGAGATATCGAAGCAAAAGGGCTTAATATAGTCTGGAGAAAGGTGAGTGGCCAACTTCACGTTAAGGTGGAAGAAGTGGTGGTTATGTATAGTCTTCCATTGAAATTCCAATAACCTGCACATCCAGTGTGAGTCCTCTACTATAAATATTATGTGTACTAAGACATACTACAGTTGGTGGTAGTGTTACATTTAACGTATATAATTGACCCTTCAGCAATATGAATTTGAACTGCATAGGTCCATTTATACCTGGATTCCTTTCAATAGTGAATTCTAGGTTACTAAACAATCCGTGGTTGGTTGAATCTGCTGATGTGGAGCTATAAATATAGAGGACCAACTATAAACTACACTTGGATTTTCTGCACAGAGAGTCAGCTTCCCTAACTCCTAAGTTGTTCAAGGCTCAAATGTATTTTTAAAGGCAATGAACTATCTTTTTTAGGTGCTTTTTCTTCTAAAATGTTGTTAAATAGCGCATTGTCTTCTATCATTTTTAGAAAATATTATTGAGATTAGATCTAAGATTTTTTTAACATATGAAATATCAACTTAGTGACTAACATACTTTCTCCTCTAAACACTTTCTAACATCTAGTCAAGGCTATGGTTTTTCCAGTGGTCATGTATGGATGTGAAAGTTGGACTGTGAATAAAGCTGAGTGCTGAAGAATTGATGCTTTTGAACTGTGGTGTTGGAGAAGACTCTTGAGAGTCCCTTGGACTACAAGGAGATCCAACCAGTCCAGAGATCAGTACTGGGTGCTCATTGGAAGAACTGATGCTGAAGCTGAAACTCCAATACTTTGGCCACCTAATATGAAGGGTTGACTCACTGGAAAACACTCTAATGCTGGGAGGGATTGGGAACAGGAGAAGGGGATAACAGACGATGAGATGGCTGGATGGCATCACCAGCTTAATGGACATGAGTTTGGGTGAACTCCAGGAGTTGGTGATAGACAGGGAGGCCTGGCATGCTGCAATTCATGGGGTCGAAAAGACTTGGACACGACTGAGCTACTGAACTGAATGTTTTGTTTAAAAATTTTAGCACTATAACTTTTACTTAAATAGGAATCGCTTTTCTAGGTAAGGTAGTCTTTCTGTTTTGGGAGGGATAGTCAAGTCAACTGTAGAATATGGTTTTACTTTTGCATTTAATGTAATGGTTTATCAGCAGGATAAACATAGTGGTTTATCAGCAGTGTTTGGGTCAGGGTGGAAAGTGGAGGCATTTTTTTGTTTGTTTGTTTTTTGAGCCTAGAAAACTATTAAAGTTGAATCAAGGGATATTCTTGAAGACAGAGACTGTGTATGACTCACATGGCTGGTAAATGAAGCAACCAAATCAATGCTATTGGCTAAATGATGATGAAACTGATACATAACCATAAAGAGACTCATCTGTTTATAATATAAAACCTCTTAATTATTTTCCCTTTTCAATATTATTCCTTATGTTGTAACACATTTTTCTTATTTCTTTATTTTCTTGACTAAACTATGTAATTGCACTATAAATTATTCCTATTTGCAGTTCAGCACTGTATCCTTGTAATGCTTTCCCTTGAGCCGTGGTAAAATCCTAAGTATATGGATTTTTTATCTTACATTGCATTTCCCAGATGCGTGAACTATATGTTTAAATGAGCATACATAAAGTACTTTTTTATTGTAAATACCAAAAGTTGGATTTTAGAAAGAAGAGGAAAGTAAATTCTCAATGGTTCAAGTCTTACTGTCAAACGTGTGCATGCCCAGTCACTTCAGTCATGTCCAACTCTTTGTGACCCTATGGACTATAGCCCTCCAGGCTCTTTCTCCATGGGATTTCCCAGGCCAGAATAGTGAAGTGGGTTGCCATACCCTCCTCCAGGAGATCTACCCAAGCCAGAGAACAAACCTACATCTCTTGCATTGCAGGCAAGTTTTTTACTACTAATCACCAGGGAAGCCCAATTTGGGATTCAGCATCCCACATTTTTTTTTNGAAGAGGCAGCTCCTCTCCTGAAACGAACAAACCAGAAGGTTCTCTGGAGAAGAACAAAATGGCAACCCACTCCAGTATTCTTGCCTGGAGAATCCCATGGACGGAGGAGCCTGGAGGGCCACAAGTCCCTAGTGCTGCAAAGAGCTGGATACACTGAAGCGACTTAAGCAGAGGGCACTCAGGCTAAGTGACGAGGGTGATCTGCCAGATAAACTGATGAATTTGTAGGTTTCGAGCTGCCTTTGGGGCAAGATGTCATTTAAAGCAGATAATCCTTGAGCACAGACGGAACGTGCACTGGGCTGTGCCTCTCCTCCATGTACGGGGTTCTTTGGGAGCAGACAGAGGTGTGGAGCACTCCCTGAACTCTTGCACCCCAATATCAGACTTGCAGATCAGACCCGGTCCTTCCCTTTCAGACATGTGCAGCGAGCCCTCCCCTGCCCGAGCCCATCTCCTGCCCTCCAGGCCAGGCCTGATGGTGGTCTCCATCAGCTGAGATGCAGTGTTGACTGTGGTCATCCAGGAAGAGGGGAACGGAGGGAGAGAGCATCAGAGATTTCCCAGCGGACACGACCTACTAGCTGGGTGACCCGGGCAAGGCACACACCGAGTGGACTGGATGACGCTTGCTCTGGCCACGCGGGGGACTCAGGGTGACTGACAGCTGGGCCAAAGCTCCGCAGGGCTTGGTATCCTCCCGTGCACCCTGGGCTGGGGCCAGTGCATGACGTCTGTCCAGANTTGGGGGGCGGACAGCAGGCTCACCTTTCCTCGGGACCTCTCAGCTTTGCTGAGGGAAGTTCCACTGCCTCTCTCTTTCCGCGGAGCGCCCCCCGCATCTACCAACCTGGGGAGTTCATCTTTCAGTGTCTTTTCTTTTTTTTTTTTTTCTATTCATACTGTTCATGGGGTTCTCAAGGCAAGAATACTGAAGTGGTTTGCCATTCCCTTCTCCAAAACGTGGACCACGTTTGACCTGTCCATCTTGGGTGGCCCTACATGGCATGGCTCATAGCTTCATTGTTAGATAAGGTTGTGATCCATGTGATCAGTTTGGTTCGTTTTCTGTGATTGTGGTTTTCATTCTGTCTGCTCTCTGATGGATAAGGAGAAGAGGCTTATGGAAGCTTCCTGATGGGAGGAATTTGGCTCTGGCTCTGATGGGTGAGGTCATGCTCAGTAAATCTTTAATCCAATTTTCTGTTGATGGGCAGGGCTGTGTTCCCTCACTATAGTTTGCCCTGAGGCACCTCCCAGTACTGTTGTATTCAGTGCCTCTGACCCTACCGCAGGCCACCGCCAACCCACATCTCCACTAGAGACTCCTGAACCTCACAGGTAAGTCTGGTTTAGTTTCCTTTCAGTTCACTGCTTCTTTCTACTGGCTCTTGGTGCACACAAGGTTTTGTTTGTGTCCTCCAAGAGGCTTCAACAGTACATGAGCCAGAATTTCCAGATGTTCAAGCAGGATTAGAAAAGGCAGAGAAACTAGACATCAATTGCCAACATCCGTTGGATCATAGAAAAAGCAAGGGAATCTCAGAAAAACATCTACTTCATTGATTATGCCAAAGCCTATTATTGTGTGGATCACAACAAATTGTGGAGAATTCTTAGAGATGGGAATACCAGATTATCTCACCTGCCTCCTGAGAAATCTGTATGTAGGTCAAGAAGCAACAATTAGAACTGGACATGGAACAACTGACTGGTTCCAAATTGGGAAAAAAGTACATCAAGGCTGCATATTGTCACTCTGCTTATTTAGCTTATATGCAGAATACATCATGCAAATGCTGGACTGGATGAAGTGAAAGCTTAAATCAAGATTGCCAGGAGAAATATCAATAACCTCAGATATGCAGGTGACACCACCCTTATGGCAGAAGGTGAAGAGGAGCTAAAGAGCCTCTTAATGAAAGTGAAAGAGGAGAGTGAAAAAGCTGGTTTAAAACTCAACATTAAAAAAACGAAGATCATGACTTCAGTTCCCATCACTTCATGGCAAATAGATGGAAAAAGAATGGAAACAGTGAGAGATTTTATTTTCCTGGGCTCCAAAATCACTGCAGATCGTGACTGGAAGCCATGAAATTAAAAGACTCTTGTTCCCTGGGAGAAAAGCCATGAGCAACATAGACAGCATATTAAAAAGTGGAGACATTACTTTGCCAACAAAGGTCCATATTGCAAAAGCTATGGTTCTTCCAGTACTCATGTATGGATGTGAGAGTTGGACCATAAAGAAAGCTGAGCACCAACGAATTGGTGCTTTTGATCTGTGCTGTTGGAGAAGAGTGTCTTGAGAGTCTTGAGAGTTCCTTGGACTATAAGGAGATCAAACCAATCAATCCTGAAGGAAATCAGTCCTGAATATTCATTGAAAGAATTGATGCTGAAGCTCCAATATTTTGGCCACCTGATGTGAAGAACTGACTCATTGGAAAAGATCCTGATACTGAGAAATATTGCAGACAGGAGGAGAAGGGGACAACAGAGGATGAGATGATTAGATAGCATCACCAACTCGATGGACATATATTTGAACAAGCTCTGGAAAATGGTGATGTACAGTGAACCTGGTGTGCTGCAGCCTGTGGGGTCACAAAGAGTCACACATGGCTGAGTGACTGAACTGAACTGAGCTGAGCTGAATTTATTTTGTACTACATACAAAGACATGAAGATACATCACAAGGATATATTATTAGACAACCTTACTATATACAAAAGGAAGACTACCTATGCAAAAATGTAACTTCCTCAGATATTTCCTTACCTCTTACCTCAGTCTTTCTGAACATCTTATTCATTGGGAACAAATTATTTTTCTTAAAACAAAGCTCCAGTCACAACAAGTCTCTGATCAAAGATCTTCAAGGTTTATATTGAATCTAAGTCTAATTAAGTATAAGTATCTCTAGTGGGAATTAGAACCTTCAGCAATACTATCTAGCATGTTTTCTATGTAACTTATCTTTCTTATCGTATATAGCTATAATATAGGGAAACTAGGAATTTCTTATTTTTTAAAAATTCACAGTGAAGTTTCAGCTCTTTGCTAGGTTCTCTTTTTAACATATATGCCTTGTATCTCTCTATATGTGCGTGTTGGCTAAGTTGTTCCATTTGTGTTGAACTCTTTGTGACCTCATGGACTGTAACCTACCAGAGTCTTCTGTCCATGGCATTCTCCAGGTAAGAATACTTAACTGGATTGTCATGCCATCCTCAGTATCTATACAACTTATTGTAAAAGCCATAGTCAATCTTACAAGGCTCTTCAAATATCAAGAATTTTGAAGTCTCTTCATAAAAAGAAAGAAAGTATGGCTACAAGAAAAGTGAAAAGTGGTATTAGAGGTCAGATTATAGAAAGAGTATATTTATTTTATTATATAAATACAGAACTTATATATATTATGATATATTTTATTTGATGAATAATATAAGTATATAAATTTTATTTAAATATTATATAAATGTAAGTATATAAATAAATTATTCCTATAATCTAACCTCTAGTATCTCTAATTTCACTTTTCTTGTAGCCATGTTTTTTTTTCTTTTTGTGAAATTATTACCTATACTAGATTGTGTTTTCTAAAGAATGAGGGATCAAAATATTGATTTTTTACTGGAACTAAGCAAGTAGTAAGATGAAATATTAATGTGAAATATCAAATTAAGGTCCACTCAGTAAGATACATGGTTCTTAAAAAAAAAAAAGCAAAATTGCTTCAAGACAAAACTGTCATATAAAAAGTGTCCTTTCACATGGTTCTTCACTTCTGTGATGAATTCTAATTGTTATTAAGTTGGAAAGAACATATTTCAATCAGTCAAAAACCACATTATATAAAACTTTAAAGAAGGAAAAACAGAAGGCAAGTTTGTGCGATGATGACAATATTGGTTCTATCTGAATAGAGGGGAAGAAATGGGTAATTATCAAATGTTTGTTGGATAGTGTGTCAGATTTGTTATTTCATTATATTGAATTTAATTGTCTTCTGGAGCAAAGAATTTGTGTAGGAGAAACAAAATATGTAGTACTGCCAGAGTCAAAAGATTGATTTAGAGAGGGTTAGTGCCATGGTGTGCTCTAGTAAGAAGACTTGNTTTGTTATTTCATTATATTGAATTTAATTGTCTTCTGGAGCAAAGAATTTGTGTAGGAGAAACAAAATATGTAGTACTGCCAGAGTCAAAAGATTGATTTAGAGAGGGTTAGTGCCATGGTGTGCTCTAGTAAGAAGACTTGCGAGACACTTGGTCCTGACCAGAATGTCATAAAACACTTGGTCTACAGCAAAAGGTCCTTGAAATTTGGTCCTATTGAAAATGTCTTTGAGCATACTTGGCCCAGCCAATTGGACTAAATGAACCAAATCAAGGACCCTTTTGTGTGGACCAAATAACTTATGGATATTTTGAATAAGATCAAATGCCTACTAAACTTAATAAAATTTAGCTTATACACAAAATAATTATCTTCTATTTTACATAAAAGAAGCTTGTAGATTAGACTTCCAGTATAGGGTGATTACGTGATATCATAATGATTTAGTTTCCTTCCTTTAAGCTGTTTCATGTTGATTCCAAATCATACGCCAGTGTGGCTGCCAGAACTCCAAATATCATGTGTATATTACAGCCAACAGCAAGAAGGAAAGGATGAAGCAGAGTATCATTTCTCCTTTGAAAGAAATATTTTAGAAATATATCAAGATATTTCTGATCAATGACTATGTCCCTTGGGAAATCTACTACCAACTAAAGGGATATTGAAGAATGTATCTAAAATTTAGAAATATTCTTGGTATTAAAAGAGGGAGAATTTATTGAGAAATATCTTGCAGGCTTAGTTAAAAAAAAGCACATTGAATTTTGTAAAATAGTTTTGTGTCTTGAGAGTATTATTTTCAGTAGAATGATCAAAACAAAACTGTGGAGATAGTAGAGATGAAATTGCTGGGGAAGTGATACATCACATTTATACCTCAGAAAGGTGATTTTAAAAGAACATTATGTACAGAATAAAGCACACTGAAAGGAGGAGGGTGATAATTGGGTAGTTTTTATCAGATAGCCAAGACCTTCTCAATTTAGCAGCAGCTTTAGTCATAAGTGAAATAAGTGAGAGTTAAAGGGAAGTAAAATAGTCCAGGTGGTTAGTGGTTAATGTTTGAAATACAGATACAAGAGCTGAGTTAAGAACTCTTTAAGTAAAATGAAATATGTAACATGTTTCTGAATATCACTGGCTATTCTAGGTAAGAATTTCTACATCTAGTCTAAAGGAAACTCATATGTCCATTAAGAAACTTTATTGAATATTTTACCTCACTTAGATTACCTGGATATTGCACAATTTAAAGAAAGAAGCTCTCTTACTAGTCATAGTAAAGACATGTATTTTACAAAACTATAACTGGATTTATACGGGCACTGTTATTGTTTAATTATGGATTTCTGGGGGAAAAAGATCTTTTCTTGAAAATCTTGCTGTCAGAGACAAATTCTTAGCTGGTTTTGGAAAGTAATGTTGCCTTCCCAGCAGAAAGCTAGTTACATGAACTGCTGAAAATTCACGACCAGCTTTTTCAGTAAAACTATAAATAACAGCTATATTGTACCTTGGGAAAATAAGCATGAGCTCAAAACTTTATTAAAAGTTATTTTTTTCCTTGAGCTGCTGTGTAAGTCACCTACAGAATAAATCTAATAACTTATGCTTTATCTGTAGCAGACAAAGAAGAGGTAATTAGTTTGTCTAACTGTGTATCTACTCCCAAAATATCAACACAAAATATGTTTGGATGTTGGGTGAGAAAACTAAAAACATATTTGACTATATGCCTATTGGATTAATTTTTAAATGAGGTTAAAGATACAGTTATTAAATAATACTTTCTCAATTTGCATGTTTTCTGATCACTTCCTGATTGTGTACAAAATAAGAATCTGATTTACAGTAATGTGTACTATTCTTCTGTAGGTATTAGTAGAAGTGTGTTCTTCACATAATCTATTCCAAATAAAATGAGCACGTTGTTCAAATAAAATACATATATCATTCTTTGATAGGCCAAAAGCACCTGATAAAGGTCTGTTCAGTTTCAAAAGGTACCTGAGTAAATATATCACTTCTTTCATTTACAAATGAAGTTATTACCAGTATGCCTTATTTCTCTGATTTAAGTTAATCATTAAAAACAAAACAAAATTTAAAAAATCAACATAAGAACAGAGTAATTATGTGAAAAGGGTGAAAGAGAAAGACAAAGGGGAATGAAATTCTAGTTACAAAAACTCCAAGCAACATCGTTTGTTTTTATGTTTTTTTTTTTTTTTTTTTTTACTCACTCGCACTTAAATTCAATGAACATATAGGGAGGTGGGGGGACCCCTGATCTCTTAGTGTGTTTTTCTTTTGAATTCAATGAAATTAAAAACATTCTACATATTTATGTCTCAAATTCCAGCAAATCTAATAAAAATAAAAAAGAATCCATTCATTAAAGAAGATGGGAGTAAATATCTGGCTTTCTTAGGTTCCAAATAAAAGATGTAATCAAGCATAATGCACCATATACCCACTGAAGGTTCATTTAGAATAAATTTGGAGAAACTGATCTAGTGGAAGAAGGTATGAAAGAGACTTAACTATGAAAGAGAATCTTAACTATTTTGAAATAACAAGAGGAGGTGAAGGAAAACAACCCAGAGACTTTTGCTAGAACCTCATCTATGGTCTTTGGTCTATGTTACAAAGTGGTAGAGGGACTTATGGTTAATTTTTAGGCAGTGAAGTTTTAACTTGGCAAGTGCAAAGAAAAAAGTACAAGTACAAAGCAAAAGTGAACGATTCAAGAGAATGATTTTTTTTACATTATTTTTGGAAGCCTGAAAGAAACCAGGTTAAAGTACATTAATTAATAGTAAAGTAACAATTTCAGAGTAAATAATTCTGTTATAATGAATATTACATTACATTGTAGTTACTAATGGTTCTTTCTTTCTCATGAGGTTCCTAGATTTTCAATAAATAATGTGCCTTATCCATTCTTTAAAATCTTTAACCTGATATAAAAATGCTTGGTAAAAATGTTTGTGTAATAAACTACCATGGTTTTGTTTCTTATGTTGTCCAGTTTCTGTTTTATTCTTTCTAAGGCTTTTTTTTTTTTTCTATAATTCACTGTTTTTATTCAGATTTGCACTTCTGCAGATTTTACCTATTAGTTCAGTTCAGCTCTCAGATGTGTTCAACTATTTGCGACCCGTGGACTGTAGCATGCCAGGCTTTCCTGTCCATCACCAACTCCCAGAGCTTGCTCAGACTCATACTGACCAAGTCGGTGATGCCATCCAACCATCTCATCTTCTATTGTCCCTTTCTCCTCCTGCTTACAGTCTTTCCCAGCATCAGAGTATTTTCCAATGAGTCAGTTCTTTGCATCCAAAGTATTGGAGTTTCCTCTCCAGCATCAGTCCTTCCAGTGAATATTCACAACTGATTTTCTTTAAGATTGACTAACTTGATCTCCCTGTGGCCCAAGGGTCTCTCAAGAGTCTTCTTCAACACCACAGTTCAAAAGCATCCGTTCT
>SJYV01017019.1:0-27272 GCA_006410875.1 Neotragus pygmaeus | reverse complement strand
ATGAAGTGATGGGACCGGATGCCATGATGTTCGGTTTCTGAATGTTGAGCTTTAAGCCAACTTAGAAACCCACAAAAGAGAATCTGATTGGCCAGGGTGGCCCCCAGTTCCCCATAAAGGAGGCCTGAGTGGTCAGGGGTAACTTTACCCCCTCAAGTTACCCCAAGGTCCAGACCAATCAACAACTTCTCACTGTGTGCTTAGTCACTCAGTCGTGTCTGACTCTTTGTGGATTGTAGCCCACCAGGCTCCTCTGTCCATGGGGAGTCTCCAGGCAAGAACACTGGAGTGGGTTGCCATGCCCTCCTCCAGGGGATCTTCCCAACCCACGGATCAAACCCAGATGTCCGCATTGCAGGTGGATTCTTTACCATCTGAGCCACCAGGGAAGCCCAAGAACACTGGAACGTAGCCTACCCCTTCTCCAAATGATCCTCCCAACCCAGGAATCGAATCGGGGTCTCCAGCATTCCAGGCGGATTCTTTACCAGCTGAGCTACCAGGGAAGCTTTTTGTTATAATTTAAAACACAAACACAGCAGGGTCAGGGCCTGGATGGACAAGGAAATTAAGGGGGCCACGCAGAGCAGGAATCCTTCCCAGTCAGGAGGTTTAGAGCAGGGAGTGGACATCTTCCTAAAGAAGGCAGCCAGTGGGGGCTAGCAGCACCTGAGGGGGGCTTTCATCCCTGACCCCCAGATCAGGGGCCAAAGAGGTACCATATTCTCTCTCTCTCCTTGGCTTGAGGCCCCATATGGAGGACTCACCCTGCTGGAGTCAGTTGGGGATGGGGGATTGGGNTCTCACATCCATACATGACCACTAGAAAAACCATAGTCTTGACTAGATGGACCTTTGTTGGAAAAGTAATGTCTCTGCTTTTGAATATGCTATCTAGGTTGGTCATAACTTTTCTTCCAAGGAGTAAGCGTCTTTTAATTTCATGGCTGCAGTCACCATCTGCAGTGATTTTGGAGCCCAAAAAATAAAGTCTGACACTGTTTCCACTGTTTCCCTATCCATTTCCCATGAAGTGATGGGACCAGATGCCATGATCTTAGTTTTCTGAATGTTGAGCTTTAAGTCAACTTTTTCACTCTCCTCTTTCACTTTCATCAAGAAGCTTTTTAGTAGGGAATACTGAATACAAAATTGACTACTTCGTGTTATTTAAATTAAGTGATTATTTAAAATTATTCATTTTAAAAATTTTATTGGAGTATAGTTGATTTACAATGTTAGTTTCAGGTGTACAGCAAAGGGAATCAATCATACGTATACATAAACCTACTTGTTTTAGATTCTTTTCCCATATAGACCATTACAGAGTACTGAGTAGAGTTCCCTGTGCTATACAGTAGGTTCTTATTAGTCATCTGTTTTATATATAGTAGAGTGTATATGTCAATCCCAATTTCCCAATTTATCCCCTTCACCGTGATAACCATAAGTTTACTTTCTACATCTGTGACTCTGCTTCTGTTTTGTAAACAAGTTTATTTTACCCTTATTTAAAACCATTCTTAGTACTCATCTTTTGGATGTATCATTAACGTAAAAGAAAGACATCACAAATGTGCAAGGCAGAAAAGTTTAGTCAGGATGAGTCTTTTTACTGTGACTTGGAATGGTTTCCAGGACTCAGAAATTTCATAGGCTATTGGCTAAAGCATAAGGATAAAATTTTATGTGATTTGTTTCAGATCAGTGTGGGTAATTCAGTAAGATAGTTATCAAATCATATCAAGAAATATTTATCCCAAATATAGTCTACTATCTTTTAATTCTAGTCCATAAAATCATTAATAATTTACATATTCCATTAACAAAAACTAAAACAATATGCTGGCTAACAAATCAAGTTATTTTAACAGGTTGTAAGTTTTTCTTTCATTAAATACTTAATAAAAGCATGGATATGACTTGTTCCTTTAAAATTCATTTCCAATAGGAAATGTGTCATATATTTAAAATTTATTTTTCAGAATTTGTGTATGTTATTTTGAACAATTATGTTCAATTTATATAGTTTTGATCAAATGTACTGCTAATAAATCTAATGGTAAGTATTTCCAGAATATTTTAAATACCTAGAGCCTGATGATAACAGAAAGTAAAACAAATTCTAAAATTTCGTATAAACACACGTTACATATGTGTTATGCAATACATATCATATATTAAAAATATACATATTATATAATAGGTGATCTATAAAGGCCTTTACAATAAAAAGCTACTACATTAGAAATCACATTTGTGGAGGAAAATGAACTAGAATACAACTTTAAGGAGAAAAGGAAAGATGTAACTGCTAATGAATATTAAAGAGGAGGTTGTTTATTTTTAAAACAGGTGATGGTATGTATAAAATCACAGCATTTAAAGGCCCCTAGATACATCTGAAGCAGCCATTTAAGATATCTATTTTTAAATGTTAATATTTAGGCCATGCAGAAATTATATCTTTTAAAATTATTTAAACTTAAAAGTAAATAAATTTAGATGCCAACTTTAAAATGTACTCATGAGCACAGCATTTTTCAAATGTTTTTCAGGTGAAAAGGAATCAAAAGAATTTGAAGACCACGAGCAGAGAGGATTGCCTGTTGCTAGTACAATATTTTAGGTCCCTGTGAGGTATCTCAGATCCTGCAGTCTTTGGTCCCTGAGATTCTAAGGGGCTTGACTACTAAAAATAAGACTGGAAGGATACATGTTGGCATGTTGCAGTATCAGTGTTAATTTCCGAAAGGATACATGTTGGCTTGTTGCAGTATCAAAATTAGAAATTATTTTAAAATTTTTCTTCATGTTTAAATTACTATTTTTTAACATGATCATGTAAGGTGACCTTTGAACAAAGCAGAGGGAAGGAGAACCAGTACTCTACTGAGTGAAAACTCCACACGTAACTCTCCAGAAGGCCCTTGGCATCCACTGTTCCACACCCATGGATTCAACCAGCACGGGCTTGTGTGGTACTGTAGTGCATATTTAGTGAAAGTAAGCCACATGTAAGTGAACCCATATACTTCAAACTTGTGTTGTTCAAGGGTCAACTATATTCTTTTAAAATAGGAAAAGAGAAGTTATTCTTGAAAGATAGAGGAGCAGAATTAGCAAACCTCACCAGAGACACCAAGCCCTTTTGGGTCCTATCCTGTTGTAAACTGAGGCTGGGCTGCTGGAGCAGGTTTAGCACCATCACAGCAGCGTGCATAGTAGCACAAGATACTTTCCCTGAGTTTACATGTGAGAGTCATGGTGGCGCATTCTCACATGAGGCTATTCTTGCCTCTATAGGCCAACAGAGTCTGGGACAATAAAATAATGGTTCTAGAGCATCCAGTCTGGTGAGAAAGAAAACATTATGCTTTCTCGTTTTGTATTTGCCAACAGCTTTTAAAAACAGCCAAGAACTGGCCTTTCTTCTTGTGTAATACAACGATTTGGGGAGTCAAATTTCTAATTAGAAAAGTGGTTGAATTGTCAAGTTCTAGGACATACTTTTAAAAACATTTTTAAAACTGCTACCCTTTTTTAACAGTATACTTTAATCCTTGAGGATGATTGTTTAAAGATATTAGGAATAACATATTATTAAAGAGATTTGTGTTTTCAGAGAGTTACCTTTTCTTTGCCATTAACCCTTCACGGAGGCAGGGTATTAAGCAAAGGGTGAGCCTGATTAGAGGCTAAAGGTGTGAACCTACACAGAGAAAGCAGGGCTGGAGGGAAAGTGCCTGATCCATTTACCTTGCACCTTGGTGGGCAGAAACAGTGTGTGATGAACAAGCAAAGGGATATCCAGATCCCTAATTTATCATAAACCTAAAGTGGCCTTCACATTATGCAATGCATTTAGAGACAATGAAAAATTTGCATTCTGATTAGATGTGATTCTTTCACCTTTGGCCCACCAGCCCACCCATCATTCCACAAGGTCATGTCTTATAGTTATTTCACAGAGGCCTTTGCTCTCCTATTAAATTACAAGTTAATTGAGGGCAGGGTTACTGACTGAACTGTCTTGGTGCTGTGTGATATTTCCACCCTCATTCTTGACTCTCCCCAGTACAATATTTGCTACAACCATGGGCTCAGAAGATGTAAGCAAGTGAATGAATGAATGAAGAATGGTTTAGAGTATTGTGTAAACAAAGATACAATTACAGAAACAGAAATGTTGAAACCTAAGCAGTAAAGTTTCATAAAAATTAAATATAAATTTTAAGATCTTATTAATCAGATTTCCAAGATAGCATAGTTCCCTGCCTCCCTGAGTCCTGGGAGCAAAGTGAGAAGTAGGAAAGAATGAGACACTGTTGGAAGAGATCATCTGCTGGTCCTGCATCCTCAGCTGCCAGGGAGCTAGAGGAAAAGCAGCATCCTCCATGCTGGGGACCTTCGGAAGGCTTCAGTCATCAGTGACCTGCCCTCCTCACCAGGACAGATAGGACCTGGGGAGAAACACATGCTAGGCTGGGGTTTGTAGGGTTCCTTCAGTGACAGAGGCACCAAGAAACTGCACAGGAGAGATCCCAAGTTATGGAATAGAGAGACATGCTTTCTCACATCATAAAGAATAGAGAAAATGAAACCAATATTTATCTTTGTATAATACTGTATTTGATGAATCAGACCTGATTCCAAGCAGTATATAGCTGAGTCAAGAGGAAAAGCACACCCTAAATAGCAACATACAGCAGAACATGATGAGCACTGTAAGAAAGGTCAGATAACCTGTGGAGGAAATTTAAAGGTGTGTTTGTATGACTGTGTGACCTCGGACTAGGAATCTGAACTTTCACCCTCTCCAAATGAAGCACAAACCACGCAGACAATGGCAAGGTCTGACAGCGTGTCTCCCCACTTACCTCTTCTTTAGAGATTGCTCAAAGTTCCCTTGAGGCAGGAACAGAGACACCGACATGGAGAAAGGACATGTGGACTCGAGGCGGGAAGGGAAGAGTGGGATGAGTGGAGAGAGCAGCGCTGACATATGTGCACTACCTCGTGTATATGTCAGATATAAAACAGGCAGCTAGTGGGATCGCATCAAAGCACAGTGAGCTCATCTCAGTGCTCTGTGATGATCTGGAGGGGTGCGATCAAGGAGACGGAGGGGGATTCAGAAGGGAGGGGGCATGTGTATACATATGGCCGATTCACTTTGTTGTACAGCAGACATGAATACAACATCGTAAAGCAATTATATTTGACTACTTCTCCCATATCTACAAGCTTTAGTTTTGGCTGTTACCTTGGCCTAAAATATCTTCTCCTTCATTCTCCGCCTTCAAATATGCTACTTATTCTGCCATATGCAGCTGAAATACCATTTTTCACATAACTTCTCTGACATCTAATCTGAATTAAATACTGCTTTCTCTGAACTGCTACAGCACACTGCTTATAGCCATATCTAGTAGTTTCATTTCTCTTTATAACAAATGTATACATGCATGCATCTGTCTCAAGTCAGACTATGACTTCCTTTATCTTATTCATCTTTCTGACCTCAACAATAGCTATCACCATGACCTGAATATACAAACAGAGTTTCACAGGTTTTAGAGTCTGCCTCCCTGAGTTCTGATCCCAGCTCTGTCATTTCACGAGCTGTGGATCTTGGGCCTTACTTAACCTTTCTTTACCTCTATTTCTGCATCTGAAAAGGAACTAAGATCCTCCCAAGGGTGTAATAGGTATCAGACTTAATAAATACAAAATGTCTAGTTTATAATAGATCATCTCCAAATGGTAGTAACCACAAATTTTACTCTATATAATAAAGAACTTGTTGAATCAAATATATAAAATTGCCTACTATCTATGATACCTAACAGAGTGTGAGTACATAGTAGAAGCTTATAAATTCACCTTGACTCTGATTTGTTAAAAACCTACCTTGAACTCCTTCTCTATGTTGGCCAGCACTGCCAGCTCATTGCTAAGCTCTAAAGCTGTCATGACTGGGTCTTCGCTAGACAATGACAGGTAAGCAGGGCTTGCCAGGCCTTTGTAGGCATTAATTCTAGATCTGGAGTGGCTGAAGGAGTCATGCTTCTGTTTCTGGTTGCATTCACTGCACTTGCAGAAATAGTCATGAGGCCGTTCGATCCGAGCACCCTTGCGCAAGAGGGTGTGCACAATTTCATATTCCTGGCAGTGGGCAGCCAGAATGATTGGGGTCACATCATGGGAGAACCGTGTCCCGTCTTCATCATATGCATAAAAATCATCTTGCTGGAGTTCAGACTGACTGGGGCTGGTTGCTAACCGCTTGCCTTCAGCAAAAGCTGGGTGACTGAGAATGGCTTCCACAATCCGAACATAACCTTTACTAATAGCTAAAAGCAAGGCATCCCCAACACGAGAGAGATTTTCTTTCTTGAGAAGAAGTTCTGTAATTTCCAGATGCTCATTAGCCACTGCCAGCTGCAGGGCATTCTGGCCCATGTAATCCACACAGTTGACATTGAGTGAGAGGCATTCTTCCAACATCTTCCTTACCACTGGGATGTTGCCATATTCAGCTGCATCTAAAAAGCGTTCCTCCTCAATAGATAGGCTTGTTGAGTGGTCATTAAACATGTACGCTGGTCCTCGGTTAGCTAACCGTCTCCCCTTCTCACGGAGAACTGTCTGCCGCCGGTGGGGCAGTCTATTGTCGGTGCCCCGGCTGTAATAAAATAGAAAGATTGTGAACAAATTACATTAAGAGCATTTTAGTGTGTCAGATGACCTGCCATTCATCTAATGCAGTCCTCAAGCGTATTAGATGTTGTCCCATCATCTCTAGACCAACTATAACACAAATGAAGACACATTTATTTGTTAATGGATTCCAAGAATTTCTCTTTTTAGAAAGTCAAGCACTTTGCAGATTTTAACATTTTAATTTGGGTGGAGGTTCAAGCAGTTCCCATAATCCTCTGTGACGTCCCCATACAGATTAATATGTTGTTAATTTATAGGTGGTATAAAGAAAGATCAAAATGTTGCCATTATGACACAGTGTGTGAAAATATAAAAAATAAGTAGGAAAATAACAAATCCACTCAAATCAACATATATTTATTGAGTCCCTCCTATGTCAGGGTCAGGCATTATATAAGGTGTGGAAAAAGCAATGGTGAAAACAAAATAAAGTTTCTGTCCTTATAAATCTTATAGTCCAAAGGGAGAAACGCAATTAGTACATTACCCTGTTATTAGCTGTTTAATTGTCATGATAAACCTACCACAGAGGCATCTAGTCTATCTTTCTAGAGAAATGATGTGCTGAAAATGGAAGTATGGAAGTCAAGTGTGATAGTGTATTTGGGGAGAATGGGACAAGGTCAGGTACAGCTAGGGAGCTTTCTCCAGCACAGGGATTAATTAAATGCCACGGTGAGGGTTTCATTGACAAGGAAAATAAATGGGTTGGACTCTGCTAGGCATTATTCTAAAAAATCACTGGAAACCTGAAAAGATGTGATCCAGTGTTAAGTGGGAAAGAAAGAGTGTGAGAGAGTGTGAGAGTGGGACAAGGCCAGGTACAGGTGGGGAGCTTCCTCCAGCAGAGGGATCAATTAAATGCCACAGTCTGGGTTTCATTGACAGGGAAAATAAATGGGTTGGATTCTGCTAGGCATTATTCTAAAAATCACTGGAAACCTGAAAAGCTGTGATCCAGGTGTTAAGTGGGAAGGATCAAAAGGGTGGCCAGCCTTCAATGATGGCTTTCACTCTGTGATGAGAAAAAGTGATACTCCCTCTGAAGGAAATGCGAAAATGGGGACTTTTTTCTCTAGTGATTCACAACTTCATGTCTTAAGGTCTTTTTGAGCTTGAAGCTGTGTCACTACCACTAACTGGAAACCCAACAAGGATAAGTTCCTGCAGAATATGGAAGAGCCAGGTTATGAGGGAGTATGAAATGAAGAAAAGTGTGACTGATGATTGATGTCACAGATCTTTATAAATGTTCCAAAAGTCATCCTCCTTCAAGACTCACAAACTTCCCTGTATGAAGAGAATTTAAATAGGCCCAGAGACCCCATAAACCATCTTCCCCTTCTATGGGGCCAGGCCTAGAGAAGCTAACTTTCTTTCTAAACTAACCCTTGTCCATCTTGATACCAAAGCTCCAGGCAATGTTGACCATGGCAGTATGATGCCCAAATGAGTTACCCAAAGTCTGCAGCTCAGAAATAGGTTGTGTCTCTCCAAGGAGCTTGAAGAATGTTCTGCCATATTCACAAAATTTTTTCAGAAATTTTTGTTCAACAGTGTAACCATTCACGGCCTCTTAAAACTAACTAAGTTGTTTTACTGAAAAGACAGCTATGTAAATTGTTTAAAATGATGTCGAGGCCATAGCCAAACATGCTATGATACTAGTAATCTTTTAAAATTTTTAATTGGAGGATAATTGCTTTATAATATTGCATTAGTTTCTGCCATGCAATACCGTGAATCAGCCAAAAGTATACATATATCCCCTCCCTCTAGAGCCTCCCTCTCACCTCTCCATAATTTTTAAGATTGATCTTTAAATAATGTATATATAGCTTTTATTAAGTACTATAATAAGGGAATTATTTATGCATCTATTTTTCTTTCTATAGCTATTGTTTCATTTCCAATTCCATTTTAACCTGCATCCAAGCCATGCATGTGCATGCTGAAAGACTTGAAAAGCTTGTTACAGAAAATAGCAGGTCCTTATTCTTCATTTTCTCTACATCCTGATATTTAGAGGAAATACATTTCAACTATTTTAGTTGATTATTTCATAATTTAAATCCTTACATCCATATAACTTGGTAATATTGCTATTTCTTTTCCAGATTTGGTATTACCTACAGACTTCCCTTGTGAAAGTTGAGTATTTAGGTCATTTTCACAATCTCCCACTCTGTGTTCACACCCTTCTCTCTCTCTCTCTCTCTCTCACACACACACACACACACACACACACACACACACACACACACCATGCTTTTTTGGTGATAGTCATTCTGATGGCTTGAGGTGATATCTCACTGTAGTTTGATTTGCATTTCTCTAATAATTAGTGATGGTGAGTATTTTTTTCATGTATTTGTTGACGATCTGTATGTCTTCTTTGGAGAAATGTCTATTAAGATCTTCTGCCCATTTTTTGACTGGGTTGTTTGTTTTTCTGATTTTGAGCTACATGAGCTATTTGTATATTTTGGAGATTAATCCTTTGTCAGTTGCTTCATTTGCAAATATTTTCTCCCATTCTGAGGGTTGTCTTTTCATCTTGTTTATGGTTTCCTTTGCTATGCAAAAGCTTTTAATTAGGTCCTATTTGTTTATTTTTGTTTTCATTTTCATTACCCTAGAAGATGGGTCAAAAAAAAAACCTTGCTTCAATTTTGGCCAGATGCTGTAAAACTCTTTGAAGAAAACATAAACAGAACACTCTTTGATATTTTTTATTCTTGTCTACAGGGTCCTTTGTTCTGGAACTCCTTCTTTTTGAATGTTGGTAATTCTGGAATATCCTTTATTTTCTTCTTTTTTCTCTCTTATTTTCCAATTATTTATCTCTTTGTACAATATTCTGAGATATTTCTTCAACTTTAACATATCTTTTGAAAATTTTTCCTCTGCTCTTACTTTTTAATTTGCGAGGACATCTTTCATTCCTCACATTAAATATATATATATATATATATATNCTATTTAAAATATTCTTTCTGTTTATTAATCTAGAGGAGAGATAATAATAGTTTATACTTTCTATCAAAAAGATCTAGCACACTTCTTTGGTGTACTGTACCTTTAAAATAAAATCTCTCACAGGGCAGTTACCTCCAAGAATTATTGTGAAAGAGTAAATGAAGTAACGTCTGCAAAGCACTTAACACAGTGCTTGGCATGTATTAATGCAAGGCATGTTATCATCCTTCTAACTACTGTGTTTTCTCTTTCTGGCCAGGCATATGGTTTGGTTCTTATTAACAAACTAATACCCATTGATACAAGGAATATAGTCTCCCAGACATAGTTACCAGGCTGCAAACTGCCCAATTACAAGAAAACATATCATTTAATTATTATTCAAGTTTTTCCCACCTTCTAGAGTCTCTTATAAAAGTACATTCAATTTACGGACAACTTTTGAAGAAGTATTTTAAAGCCCTGAAGTCAATGTTGAGGAGACTGGCAAATACACTATGAAAAATTACTGCCAAACAACAAAAATGTGAGGTAAAAAAGTGGGCTGACACTAGAAAGGAGCACAGTATATAGAAAATACTACTGAAATACAA
Organism: Neotragus pygmaeus; assembly: GCA_006410875.1. NCBI lineage: Eukaryota > Metazoa > Chordata > Mammalia > Artiodactyla > Bovidae > Neotragus > Neotragus pygmaeus. The sequence continues at coordinate 16,974 of SJYV01017019.1, read as the reverse complement.
AATGATTTGCATAACCGAGAAAAAATATGGACAAAATTATTATCTTTTCTTCGTTATTATAATACTTTAGGAGTACCTATAAGTGTCTCAGGCAAAAGATATCTAAGCAGTTACAGGCCAGGAGTAGACAGGGGAAAACCACTGGGCTAAGATTCAAGAGAATACTTTTGAGTCCACGTTTTACCACATACTCGCACCACCTTCACATTTCTGGGTTTTAACTTTTTGGTCCATAAAACAAAGGAAAAGACTATCAGAGGTTCCCAAACATCATGAGAATCACTTAAGAAACCTTTTAAAAAGAACAAATCTCTAGACTGAGCCTACTGTACTGAATCAGAACTCTCTGGGAGCAGGTACAGGGAAATAGTGTTTTAAAATGCAACTCAGTTAATTCTGAGGTGCAGCCATTGGGGACCAGTGTACTAGAAAGCTAAGATTCCCTTCTAGTTCTAAATTCCATAGTTTGTACACTTATGCTTTCTTCATTTTGATTTTCTGATAGCGAGACCTATCAGAAATTTACTCAAAATAGCTAGTCTAGCAATGCTGCTAAGATTAAATGAAGTTGATCTCCTATCTCATGCCTTCTGCATGCACAGAAGTCACAGTATAACAGATAAAGGCACTTCATAGGAGACCTGGATCTATTTACTAGCCATGGGACCTTGGGGAAGTCATTTAACCTCTATATATTACGTTTCTCTACTGGACTAAATCAGTACTAGGAAATCTCTTGTACATAATAACAGTTTAGGATTTAGCATATTAATATTCTAAGCTCTCTGTAACCATGAAAAATTAAATGTAGTGTATGCTGTGGTTATTAAACTTAAGTATGTATGTAAAACAATATCAAATTTTTTCAATAGGAATGTTAAATTTACAATGTTTAAACTATGTTTCTAAAAATACATTGTTGCAAATTTAACAGTCTATAAATTATAAATGTAAGAATCTAGTTAGGTAATAATAGATTTTGAAATCCACTGAAAGGCAATCTGCACTATAATAACTGAAGAATAGAAATTCTGATCCCAGCAAGAAACACTAGGAATATTACTGAGTTTAGCATCGATTCTAATTGACCGAAGTACAAATGCTAATATCCAAATTGTTTATGGATGGAAAAAACTGTAATTTTAGGAAAATTAATAATGACAATGACAAAATCCAGAGTATGTGTTCTACCCTCAAATTTTCTAATGGAAAATTGGATGAACAGCAACAAAAAAGATACCCCAGGGTACAGTTTCAAAAGCCAATATTTTTTATCCTAGCCATAATATAGATTCATTTGCTTACTGTTAGTTTCTTTCCTGGAAGAATGCCTACTGACTTTTCTAAAAGACAGAGTAATGACAAACACGTGTTTCGAGAAAACAGAATTGCCATGAACTGAGGGAATGGCAAGCCACTTCAGTATTCTTGCCTTGAGAACCCTATGAACAGTATGAAAAGGCAAAATGATAGGATACCAAAAGAGGAACTCGCCAGGTCATTAGGTGCCCAATATGCTACTGGAGATCAGTGGACAAATAACTCCAAAAAGAATGGAGGGATGGAGCCAAAGCAAAAACAATACCCAGTTGTGGATGTGACTGGTGATAGAAGCAAGGTCTGATGCTGTAAAGAGCAATATTGCATAGGAACCTGGAATGTCAGGTCAATTAATCAGGGCAAATTGGAAGTGGTCAAACAAGAGATGGCAAGGGTGAACGTCAACATTCTAGGAATGAGCGAACTAAAATGGACTGGAATGGGTGAATTTAACACAGATGACCATTATATCTACTACTGCAGGCAGGAATCCCTCAGAAGAAATGGAGTAGCCATCATGGTCAACAAANTTTTTCTGCTTTTGAAAACATAGTATCTTATCTAATTTGGGGAACATCAGTGATAAAGACTCTTACACAGATCAGAACACTTCAGGGAATTTACTCCTATTCCTTCTTTATGGTTGTTTTTATATTTCTATTTTATGTTTGTTTGATAATTTAAAGTTTTTCCTCAAGTAACTAGTGATCTTTAGTTGATATTATTTTCAATTTTTTAAAAATAAATATTATTTCTAATGTCTTTTCAAAGAGAAAGTAATTTTTTCTATCACTTTTCTGGCTTCTAATAACCTCTTTAGGCTATCCCTTCCTCTCTTCTCTTCTACATATATTACTTTCCATAGATTCTGTTGTAGATAGGAGGAAGCTCAAAAATCAGGGGGAGGGGAGACATCTCCTGAATATGATTAATGCTATGAGAAAGAAAAACTGTAAAATTAAAGGAGAAAAGAGCTAGGATCAGGGGATTTATAGAAGTGAGATTAAATTACTAGGAGTGCAAGAAAGGTTTTTGTGTAACTAAAAAGTAAAAAAACACAGAATTGACACAAAATAGTACCAAGTACCAAAAGGCCAAGAACAAAGCCTCTTTCTTGTTCTTTTTCTTCCATTAAGATCAGCAGAAATAATTATTTCAATCTATTTTACAGAATTACTTCTAGGCTCAATTGAAATTATGAATGTGGAAAGCATTTAAATGGAAATGTTCAAGTTCTAATAATATTGTTTGCTTTCCCACTTGACATCCATGTGATATTTTAGGCTATTCTTATTTATCAAGAGTGCTTTAATCTACATAATCTGGGACCAAGTTGTCACCTAAGAGTACTTGAGATTTATTTATTTGTTAAATTAATTAATTATTTTAATTGGAGGATAATTGCAATATTCTAATAGTTTTTGCCATACATCAACATGAATCGGCCACAGGTATATATATGTGTCTCCTTCATCCTGAACCCCTCCCACCTCCCTCCGCACTCTGTCCCTCTGTGTTGTCCCAGAGCACCAGCTTTGGGTGTCGGGCTTCATGCATTGAATTACACTGAAGTAGAATAAGTCTGAGTTGTGACACTTTTCATTCTAAATTTCTAAATTAACGATTTATGACTTTATTATTATTAATATGAATAATGGCAAGTTCTACCCTGGCAAACCACTAAGGATATATCCAATCTCCTTCTAAACTATTATGACTTTCATACCTATAACTTTCATCCTTTTGAAGAATAGCAAAGATAGTTCCAGAGAAAATGTTTTCTTCAGTTTTAAAGCTTCTCCTGTCTCTATCACAAAATTTAATTATATGCAGTGACATAGATTTCAGATATGTTTTTATAAAAATGCTTGGATCATCATCATTTCCTTAGCACTCTGCCACAGGAAAGCCAGATACAGAATGTTTATAGAGGCATTTAAGATTGTTTTAGGAAGATAACTCTGACAGGCAGAATGAAAGCAATAGTCCTTGCATGGGTAGTGAGATAAAGGGAAAGTATTTGTATGTTGACAAAATGCATGATTTGCTGTCTCCTTGTCTTCCTCAATGGCTTCCCTGGTAGCTCAGCTGGTAAAGAATTTGCCTAAAATGTGGGAGACCTGGGTCGATCCCTAAGTTGGGAAGATCCCCTGGAGAAGGGAACAGCTACCCAATCCAGTATTCTGGTCTGGAGAATTCCATGGACTGTACAGTCCATGGGGTTGCAAAGAGCTGGACAGACTGAGCAACTTTCACTTTCACTTCGTCTTCCTCAACTGCAGTCTAAAGAAGCAACAAAGGCCTCTATGTATAGCATTTTGTCACAAGTGGTGACGCTTAATCCTTAAGTGTCAAACACAAAAGCAACATGTATAACAAAATGACAAATATTTGAAGCCTTTCAAGAAAGACACTAGACATTGCTAGATTATATTACCTCTCTGAGAATGGATTTTACAAGGCTATATTGTAGAACTGCATATTAATTACAAATGTAACCTAGAAAAACTGTCTACTAGAAATAGGAACAATAGCCCAAAGCATTATGTTAACAAAAGAGACATTTTCATTCCACCTTAAGCACACACTTTAAAAGCAGGTTCTTGTATTTAAGAAAAATACTTATTAAGATTTTTTTTCTTCATCCCTTTAGTCATATTTAGCATGGTTGGATGTTTAGTAACCTACATTTTTGTGACCATATTTTTATAATTTGCTTTATCACAATACATAAATACCAGTTCTAGGAAATAGTATAAATAGTCACTGCCTCCATACTACTCAAATATTGATTGGGTCAAGAAAACAACTTTTTTTACATACCTCATTTATATGATTATTTTTGTTAGCTAAATAGTGCCTGTTGCCCTAGATAGGGAGAGATGGAATAACCCATCTCTATTGAAAATGCCAGCAATGCAAATTAGTTTCTGAGTCAAATGGACAGTGTGTTTGAAGCCAGAACATGTGCAGTAATTTTCTACATCCTGTTCAAATATGATACACTTTTATCAAGCTCCTCTACAAACTAAGCTCCATATTAAGTATCTATCTTCACTTTTATTTTTTTGCCTCAAAAATCCTTGAAATATTTAAATAAAGCACAGTTCTACTAAAGCAGAAGTGCTGAAACCATAAATGGCATGTAACTATTCCAGGCAGCATGGAAGAGCCACAAGAGTAGACTTGTAGACTTCTTATAGGAAAGTGAAAATTCAACAATTCTAGGATGTATATTTTATTATGTGCACAATTATCCATGGAAAAAATTATATGTGGATAATTAGAGATTAACAACCAACTCAACTAGCAATTTTGCATACTACTTTAGGAGGATAAATGATAAAAGTAATTTTATTCTGATTTTATAATGAAACTGTTTTTATTCTAGTTAATCTCTAGCCATACACTTTTCTCTGGGGCTTCCTCTGGTCCTTCCTCTGGGGCTGAGGGGGCAATAAACAACTGTAGTGGTTTTCTTTTCTCCCATGAGAACAAGGACTATTTTGCCTTATTCAACACTGGATTCCCAGTATAGCAGAAAGGCACACTGCAAACACTCTAGACATAACATCAAATGCATGAACCCCTCTGGTCACAGGAATAAAAACCAAAGCCTGTTTGCTATTAAGCTAACAGCAAATCACTGGGATATACAACCCTACCAAAAAAAAAAAAAGAATACAACATGAAGGTTGATCATAACGTGCCCTGGAGTACATATAATAATTATATTCATTTCAAATAAGTGGGAAGTTCAATAGGGAACGAAGAAAATTGAGAGGCATATTTTAAAAAGTGGCATCCTCGTGACTTGTCCATGATCCCGAAGTGGAGTCTCTTGTCCTTAAAAAACTAATATTATCTCACCTGTATTGCTTTCCTTGTCTACCCTTGACACCACACATAGAGCAGAACTACCTATCCTCACAACATATTATCAAATCCCTTTATCCTCCAGGTACTTTTCAAGATAACAGTTCTTTATTTTGATTCAATTTGCTTTGATTTTCCCTCATGGACTCTTCCTAGTCCATCAAACACTAACTTTCTATGTGATTAGTCACACTATATCAAACCACTGCTTCAGTACTCTGCAAAATGATAGAGGCCTGAACTGCTTGTCACTTTTAGGTGGGAGCCAGCAAAAATGTGACTGAAAAATGTCTTGTGCATATAATGTATTTTTGTCTATTTTTATCACCAATTGACATCTCATTTTTATACATTAGAAACCAAACTATGTGAGAGAATGAAAACATGAGTAAATACTGGAACAGTTATGGAATTTTTTTAAAACAACTAAATCTGAAATGTCATTGTTTCTTTTCAGCCTTTAGCTTGTAGTTTATTTCATGTGTCATGCCATCCTTCTTTGAAATGCTCTTTCAAAGAAAGAATGCCCATGGATTTATTTTTATTTGTTTTGACAGAGTACTCTTGGAGATATTAAAAGTTTGTGTTTAATACAAGCAAAATATATCCCAATTATCTCACCAAAGAGTTTTAAGCCCTTTGCCTCAATATCAACAACCATCATAGTCCTGGGTATTACACAAGCATATTTTCCTATTCCAAAATAACTTCTATGTAAGACAGATTCCTGACAGGAAAAGAATACTTAAATTGGGTGATCTGAGGACTTTAATGAAGAGATACTAGGACTGTGTGGCAGGAGCTGGGAAATCCACCATGTTGCCTTGCAGTACTTGGTCTAGGACAAGGGAGGCTTCAGATTGAAGGGGCGAAAGGAGGAAAAGTTAGAAGCAGTTAAATAGGGTAACTCGAAGGCACGGCCCACTTGACAGTGTTTCTGGCCTTTAGTTGAGGGTAATAGCCAACCCTCAAGAAAAAATCAGGGGAACTGATACTCTGACCTCACTCTCCCGCCCTCTAATATCTCAGAGGGGTCTTCCCGTGGGCTGCACCCAACCCAAAACCTGCAGGTAAGGAGCACACTGAAGCCATCCACACAGGTTTGCACTGATGCCAACCCCTCGGGCAGAGGGCAGTGTGCAAAGGTAGAGAATAGGCCATGAGAGCAAACCAACACCCAGCATATGCTCTGGAGGTAAATTTGACTTTGCCATGATTTTCTCCTTCAGAAATCAATGATGAAAACGGGCATAGAAAATTGTAAGTCTACAATTTTTTTTTTAGGAGTCATTGATGTATCATTAGTTGCCACCTTTCTGAGCTTACTTTCCCCTTCTATAAACTGTCAGGAGAGACACCCACATTCAATTTCAGGCAGTCCAATATCTTAAAAATTAGCCTTTAACTAAGATTCATCTATCTACATTTCAGTTACTGTTCCTATGAGGCTTAAGAGGAACAGCTCTAATTGTGAGGGTGAGAAGGAGGGCAATGTGATGTCACTGAAACATTTAGAATTGTTAAGATTGTGTGTTTAGCACTAGCTGAAGCTGCCAACTGCTGTAGCTAACAGTGCTAGACTATAATAATAAGTCTAAAACAGGCTTTCAACATCTTCCTTGGAGGCTAGATCCAGGTGCTCACAATGTAGGTTTAAATCTATATGTACCCAGAATGAATAAAGGAGTACAAATATAGAGAAAGATGACCAAAGGATACTGTGCATAGTTTAATTGATTTAGAAACCAAAATTGTGGACTGTCTTTCTTTGTTGATTCAGCATAATTTTACCATTATCATGCCTCATATCAACCATCATGGTCTTAACAGTTCACTCATTCAGCAGATCAAATATTTGCAATTCTAGGTACTATGCTAGACACATGAGGGACACTTCAAGGAAAGACACTCAAGACATGGCAGAAAGAAGAAAAATAAACTGGAAATCACAGGGTGATGCATATTAATAAAGAAAAGGTAAAACATGCTATACAAATGAAGAGCAAGGAATTTTCAACTCAATCTATGAGTCAAGGAAGGCCTTCTGAAGAATTTTCCTTCTTGTTAGAACAAGGAAGAAGTTTGCAGAAGGAAGAGAAGAGGAAAAAAGGCACTCCAGGCAAAGACAACCATACTTGGAAAAGTCAGCAGTCCAAAGAAATGGAAAGATGTCCATATGGCTGGAATGCACTGGAGTTCCGTCTTCCAAGGGGCTTGTTATCCCTGGCTCAGTTTAACTGAAGGTTGAGGACTCAGGATTTAGAAGCAATGGGTTCCATTGCTAATCTTAGTTCAACACTTAGGATGTATGCCTTAGGCAAAAAGGTGAAAATTTAGATTAGTCTAAGGTAAAAAGCTAATAATTTAATTTTAGGAGAGTCAAGCTTCAGAACTCAACTGTGACGTTCTAGCTCAAGGGGCTTTGTTCTGAGGCATTTGGAGGTTACATAATTCAAGTGCACAAGTCTGGAAAAATTAAGGACACATATATGGCTGCTGAGGATTAAGTCTTTAGGGATCTAAAGAACTTGAGGCAAGTCTGGGGAGCTCTGCCAAGTACTGGGAAGAACACTGCTTTGAAGACAGACAGACTTTGTTGGGAATCCTGATTGGGCCATTTACTAGCTGTATCAGCTCTCTGAGCACCCAATGCTATTAAATGGGTAAACTGGGGAGCTGGGGGAATAATGTAACTTTGCAGAGTTACTATGAAATTGGTGACTCATGCCATTCAGCTTAAGGTAATTTGATGCCTTAAGCCTTATGGACATTAAATCCTTCTTAACTATAATTGTTCAAAGCTTTCCAGCTTGAAGATGTTCTGTTTAATAAACAAGGTGGAAGTGAAGTAATCATTAAATGGCTTTCCTCAATGTAATCTCTTAAATTTGCACCATGTGCCCAAAATGACAGACTGGCCTTCCCTTGTCTTTTTCCTTACTACTTTCATTGCCATAGTTTTGTTTTAATCTTCATCATATTCTGAGCTTCATTCTTGCTTGCACTGTTCCTAAATAATGCTCCAGTCTTTTCTCTTCGTCCCTTGACTATGTTTGTCTTACCCTTCTTGTATACATGTGCTCTTAAAGCCCCATTTCATCTTCACTTTACAGTGTCAGGCACAAGCTGTGCCTATAATGTCTGTGAATCTACACATGAATGAATAAGTAATAGAAAGAAACATGTATGGGAAGAAAAATTAATGGAGAGCATCCTGTTTTGTCACATTTCTAGGAGCTTCCAAAGCTATTTTATTTCATGTGTGCGTGTGCTTAGTCGTATGCAACTCTTTGTGACCCCATGGACTGCAGCCCACCATGCTCCTCTATACATGGAATTTTTCAGGCAATAATACTGGAGTGCATTGCCATTTCCCACTCCAATTTTTACTCCATATCAATAACTAATTTTTTTTTACTATACAGTTAGAATGTCATTTATCCTCAATAACCAAGTGTGTAGCAACCATACTGCACAAGCTTCCTGTGCTGGCAGGGAGTTAAATTTTGAAAAGTACATCCTGTATTCACCAAGTAAGGGTAACTTCTCATAATGTTCCTGCATCAATCAGGTAGCTGAGGGCAAAGTAGACAAACTACTCTGTAGATATAACCATACTTGTTAAACTTCCTACTAAATGAATGTCTATTCATTTAGGATTTCTCCCATCCAGAAGGATGTAATCTAACAAAACATCAGATTTTTAGATCATGAATTTGTGGGATAAGATAGTTTTATGTCTAAATATTAAAATAGTTACATGGCTAAATCAACCAGTTTTTATATATTTATTTGATACAACTTAGTGAAAGTGAAAGTCGCTCAGGCGTGTCCGACTCTTTGGGACCCCATGGACTATACAGTCCATGGAATTCACCAGGGCAGAATACTGGAGTGGGTAAGCCTTTCCCTTCTCCAGGGTATCTTCCCAACCCAGGCATCGAACCCAGGTATCCCACACTGCAGGCAGATTCTTTAGCAGCTTAGCCACCCAATAATCCTCAGTGTTCCCCTTTTAATAGGCTGGTTCCTTAGAAACATAAGGCAAAGTATTTGAAAGTACCATAAATAAGTAAACATTGCCCCCAGTAACTTTCAAAACTAATCTATATAACTGTGTCCTTTACCATTCCTAGAACAGCAACATCAGACTTTGCAAAGTTACACATTTTTTTCCTCATCCTGTGATCAAATCATACATTTTCATTAAATATTTCAGATTCACAGCGGTTTAAAGCACAAATGATAGTGTAACAGGTTCTAATGTGCCAATTTGTTGACTCCCTGGCTTCCTCCAGAATAAGAATGATAATTATCCCATTCACAGGATTGCTGGGAGGGTTAAAAAACTGTATGTATTTTATTTGGAAATATCAGTTATAGACCCAGCATAGTAACAAGTGTTCTTCAAGTCTTAACTCAAGTAATCTTAACAACCTTATATAGTAAGTACTCTTATTATTCTCAATGAGGTAAAGAATTTATTACTTACTGATAATAAGTGTTCAAAAAATAGTATTGTTATTATTATTCTATTGCATTTGAAAGTAATTTTTACTTGTAATAAAATCAAATATATTTGTCCACCATCAGTGATAATGAAGTGAAGTGAAATTTGCTCAGTCATGTCCAACTCTTTGTGACCCCATGGACTATAAAGTCCATGAATATCAGTGAGAATGAAATATAGCGATTTGGTAAAGCTTGATTTTTAGCATACCAATTATGTCAAGTAAAGTTGTTAGTTCACTGTATAGTTACTATTTTTTCTAGCTTTGTAAGGAAAAGTTATATAAATAAGATTAAAACACATATGCAATGTTGGAAATGTAAATTGGTGCAGCTGCTATGGAAAACAGTATGGCAGTTCCTCGAAAAATTAAAAATAGAACTCCCATATGATTCAGTAATCCCACTTTTGGGTATATATTCAGAGAAAATGAAATCGTTATTTCAAAAGAGTATCCGAGCCCCCGTATTCACTGCAACATTATTTTCAATAGCCAAAACATGGAAATAACTTTACTGTCTATCGGCAGATGAACAGATAAATAAAACATGATGTATGTGTGCAATGGAATATTTTCCAGCCATTAAAAAAAAAAAACAAGAAAATCCTGCTATTTGCAACAACATGGGTGGATGACAAGGGCATTATGCTATGTGAAATGAGTAAGAGAAAAGAAAACAGTGTATAACAACAAAAATCTAAACTCATCAGTACAGAGAACAAACTGTTTGTTGCCAGAGGCAGGAGGTAGGAAGTAGGGTCAAGATGGGAAGAGGTAGGCCAAAGGTACAAACTACCAGTTAAAAGATAACAAAGTTGCTAAGGGACTAGATCTTTAAAAGTCTCATCACAAGAGAAGAAGATTTGCACTTATATGTTGCCACGGATGATAACTAAACTTATTGTGGTGACCATTTTGCAATACATACAAATGTCAAATCATTAAATTGTACACCTAAAATTAACACAATGTTATACATTGATTGTGCTACGCTTAGTCTCTCAGTTGTATCCAACTCCTTGCAGCCCCATGAAATGTAGCCTGCCAGGCTCCTCTGCTCAACAGATTTTCTAGGCAAGAATACTGGAGTCTTGTGCCATTTCCTACTCAAAGGAATCTTCCTGACCCAGAGATCAAACCCATACCTCTTGCATCTCCTGCATTAGCAGGCAGATTCTTTACCACTAGCCCCACCTGCAAAGCCCTACACATCAATTATCTTTCAAGAAAAAATAAAATAATATAAACAAAATTACTGGATAAACTCTTATGAATCTATATATTAAATTAATTTGACTAGAACTGGGAGAATAAGAATTGATCATTATTAAGGTTTACTAAGGTCAGAGACGGCGGCCGGGAAGAGCAACCCACGTCCAAGGAGTGGTGGCTGCACTAGCGCAGGAGGGCCTAGAGGAGATATCCCACATTGAAGGTCAGGAAGGGTGGCGGTGAGGAGATACCCTTCATCCAAGGTAAGGAGCAGCAGNCTTGAAGAGATCTCTAGTCTTTCCCATTCTACTGTTTTCCTCTATTTCTTTGCACTGATCACTGAGAAAGGCTTTCTTATCTCTCCTTGCTATTCTTTCGAACTCTGCATTCAAATGTGTATATCTTTCCTTTTCTCCTTTTTCTTTTCACTTCTCTTCTTTTCACAGCTATTTGTAAGGCCTCTGCAGACAGCCATTTGGCTTTTTTGCATTTCTTTTTGTTGGGGATGGTCAATGTCACAAATCTCCATCCATAGTTCATCAGGAGCTCTGTCAGATCTCGTCCCTTAAATATATTTCTCACTTCCACTGTATAATCATTAGGGATTTGATTTAGGTCATACCTGAATTATCCAGTAGTTTTCTCTACTTTCTTCAATTTAAGTCTGAATTTGGCAATAAGGACTTCATGATCTGAGCCACAGTCAGCTCCCAGTCTTGTTTTTGCTGACAGTATAGAGCTTCTTCCAGAGAAGGCAATGGCACCCCACTCCAGTACTCTTGCCTGGAAAATCCCATGGATGGAGGAGGCTGGTGGGCTGCAGTCCATGGGGTTGCTAAGAGTCGGACACGACTGAGTGACTTCTCTTTCACTTTTCACTTTCATGCATTGGAGAAGGAAATGCCAACCCACTCCATTGTNTACTCTTGCCTGGAAAATCCCATGGATGGAGGAGGCTGGTGGGCTGCAGTCCATGGGGTTGCTAAGAGTCGGACACGACTGAGTGACTTCTCTTTCACTTTTCACTTTCATGCATTGGAGAAGGAAATGCCAACCCACTCCATTGTTCTTGCCTGGAGAATCCCAGGGACGGGGAAGCCTGGTGGGCTATGGGGTCGTACAGAGTCAGACACGACTGAAGCGACGAAGCAGCAGCAGCAGCAGCAGCAGCAGCAGCATAGAGCTTCTCCATCTTTGGCTGCAAAGATATAATCAATTTGATTTTGGTGTTGACCATCTGGTGATGTTCTTATGTAGAGTCTTCTCTTGTGTTGTTGGAAGAGGGTGTCTGCTATGGCCAGTGCATTCTCTTGGCAAAACTGTTTGCCCTGCTTCATTCTGTACTCCAAGGCCAAATTTGGCTGTCATTCCAGATGTTTCTTGATTTCCCCCTTTTGCATTCCAGTCCCCTATAGTGAAAAGGACATCTTTTCTGGGTGTTAGTTCTAGAATGTCTTATAGGTCTTCATAGAACCGTTCTACTTCAGCTTCTTCAGCATCACTGGTTGGGGCATAGACTTGGATAACCATGATATTGAATGCTGAGTGGCGCTGGAGCATGAGAGGGGATACCCCATGTCCAAGGTCAGGAGAGGTGACTGCACTTTGCTGGAGCAGCTGTGAAGAGGTACCCCACATTGACATTGACAGGGCTCTTTGTGTCAACTGTGAATCTTCTATTCTATGTCAGCAGTGGCTTAAGAAAGCCAAAATATATTAATAGTTATGGGACCAGTATACAAATTATTTCTCATTGAGATATAGTTGATGTGCAATATTATGTATGTTTCAGGTGTGCAACATAATGATTCACAATTTTAAAGGTTGTATTGCATTTATAGTTATTATAAAATATTAACTATATTTCTTGTGTTTTCTGTATATCCTTACAGATTATTTATTTTATATATAGTAGTTTCTACTTCTTAATGCCCTACCCCTATTATGCCCCTCCCCTCTTCCCACTCACCACTGGTAACCACTAGTTAGTTCTCTGAGTCTGTTTCTTTCTTGTTATATTCACTAGTTTGTCTTGTTTGTTAAGTTCCACATATATGGTATTTGTCTTGGTCTGATGTATTTCACTTAGCATAATACCCTCTGAGTCCATCCATGTAGTTGCAAATGGCAAAATTTCATTATTTTTTTATGGCTGAGTAATATTCCATTGTGTATATTGTATGCACATATTGCATATATACAGTACATAAATTGTATATATATTGTACATCTTTATCCATTCGTCTGTTGATGGACACCTAGGTTGATTCCATACATTGGCAACTATAAATAATGCTGCTATTTTAGCTATAGAGATATAATTTGGAGATATTGAAGATTCAGTTCCAGACTTCCACTATAAACTGAATATCACAATAAAGCAAGTCACAGGAATATTTTGGTTTCTCAATGCATACAAAAGTTATATTTGGATTATATGTAGTCTCTTCAATGTGCAATAGCATTATGTCTAAAAAAATAATGTACACACCTCAAGTAAAAAGCACTTTATTGCTAAAAACTCTAACCATCATATAAGCCTTCAATGAACTCTAATCTTTTTGCTGGTAGAGGCTTTAAAATATTGTGAGAATTATCAAATTGTGACACAAAGACATGAAATGAGTAAATGCTGATGGAAAATTGAGCTGATAGACTTGCTCAGTGCAGGGTTGCCACAAACCTTTAATCTGTAAAAAGTGCAGCATCTGTGAAACACAATAAGACAAGGCCTGCCTGTGTGTGAAATGCCAACCCAGGAACAGAAAGCAGAGACTAGGGGATAACCTAGTGGATTTCTCACTCTGGAATTGATCAATCAACACATGTTCCCCTCATTTCCATCTCGATAACCTCTCCTCTTATCTGATAATATCTTCTCTCTCACATCAGTCTATCTAAAACCCACTGGGCTTCTTTTCCCTTAATTCTGAAACTTCTACCCAGTTAAACGTGATCTCAGGGGCTTCCCTGGTGGTCCAGTAGGTAAGACTCCATGCTTCCAATGCAGGGGCATGGGTTCAACTCCTAGATAAGGAGGAAGTTCTGCACGCCTTATGAATCAGCCAAAAAATCAAATATTGCTTTTCTTTAAAGTGATCTCATTTCTGCTGAACTTTTTTTTGTTAAAAAAAAAAAAAGGTTTGTTTTTATTTTTTGGCTATAGTGGGTCTGCATTGCTGCACTTGGGCTTTCTCTAGTTGCAGCGAGTGGGGGTTACTCTTCATTGCAGTGTGCAGGCTTCTCATTGCCATGGCTTCTCTTGTTGCAGAACACAGGCTCTAGGGCACCCGGGTTTCAGTTGTCACTCATGGTCTCAGCAGTTACAACTTACGAGCTCTAAAGTGTGGGCTCAGTAGTTGTGGTCCTTGGGCTTAGTTGCTCCTCAACATGGAGGACCTTTNTGCAGAACACAGGCTCTAGGGCACCCGGGTTTCAGTTGTCACTCATGGTCTCAGCAGTTACAACTTACGAGCTCTAAAGTGTGGGCTCAGTAGTTGTGGTCCTTGGGCTTAGTTGCTCCTCAACATGGAGGACCTTTGATTTCTAGTCTTCCCAGACTGGGGATCAAACCTGTGTCCCCTGGATTGCAAGGCAGATTCTTAACCACTGGACTACCAGAAAAGCCTTCTGCTTAACTTTTGTAGCAGATTACATTTCTCTCTTTTATGGCATGTTTACATGGTCTTGTAATCTGGTTACTTTTGTAATATTTTAACACTCCTACCACACTATTCCTACTCACCTTAAAACGTACAGAATATAAATAAAGGGCCTTACGTTTGTTGAAAAACATTGTGGTGTGGGCATGCACACACACAAACACAAAAAAGACAGGAAGAAAATAAATAAAATGATGATGATTATTTTCTCCAGCTTAAAGGCATCCAAATAATTTCCATCTTCTTCCTTATACTTCTCTTTACTATTAAAAAAATGTATTATATGTANAAGGGCCTTACATTTGTTGAAAAACATTGTGGTGTGGGCATGCACACACACAAACACAAAAAAGACAGGAAGAAAATAAATAAAATGATGATGATTATTTTCTCCAGCTTAAAGGCATCCATATAATTTCCATCTTCTTCCTTATACTTCTCTTTACTATTAAAAAAATGTATTATATGTAATACATCAGAATGTGTCCTACTTTTTAATGTAAAATACGATTGTAAATACATTTGATCAGAAATCCAAATATCTGATTTCTTCCTTTGCAAAGGTACTTTAGGCCCTTTTCTTCACAAGACATTCTCAAGTGATATCAATAAAACATAAATCATTTATCATCTAGGGTTATTTGGTGAAATAATTTTAGCTTATAGCATAAAATCAGACTCTAGTAGCATCTGTTCAAGTGGTTTTCAAACTTTTTTTTTTCAGTAGAGTTCTATTTTCAAACACACTCTTACACAGAACCCTAATATTTAAAATAATTTTCAGCCAGGTGCAGGATTCTTACATGGTCTAAAATCTTTAGTGGTTGGAGCAGATGTGAACCCTGAATCACCCCCTTAGAACCTTGGGTTCCTTTGGCCCAACCCTCTTGTTTTACCAGAGAGAAAACTGAGTCACAGAGAGGTAATGGTGCCTGTTGAAGATCACTCACCTGAAAACTAGAACTTGCATTTTCTAAGGCTAAGTTTCCAGCTCTTATGTTGTGCAGTCATGATTCTTATTTGGGATTATTATATTTTATTGGAGGGGGGAGGGATTATTTTAGAGCATTCTACTTCTCTGACCTAACTCCAGATTAAGACCTATATCTAATTTAAATCAGAGAGTCCTTACCCTCTGCTTACGCCCCTAATCACAATGCCTAAATTCTTGGTTTCATTTCAGACTCCAAGTGAGGCTTCTTTGCTAAAAATTTCTGTCACTCTGGCTGTTTCCTGGGCTTGTTCTCAATGCCTAATTTGTTATCACATACTCATCACTACACTGCTTCTCCTTTGAGAGACTGATGATATGTTGGAACCTGAAGGTACTGACATCCTTTTTGTCTAATATGGTCTGATTTTGCAATTGAAAGCATTCCAGTCTCTATGTGCCTATCTCTAAGTTAAGGTTAAGCAATACATCTGGATCTTTCCCTGTTCTGTTTTCTTTCTTGCCCTACCTATAGGGCAAATCCTTGAGTGCATTCTAACTCAGTCTTCTAAGAACGAATTGGAGTGGTTCCTCTTTTTCTTTCATGGACACGAGGCCACAAGGTAATCATANATGCATCTGGATCTTTCCCTGTTCTGTTTTCTTTCTTGCCCGACCTATAGGGCAAATCCTTGAGTGCATTCTAACTCGGTCTTCTAAGAACGAATTGGAGTGGTTCCTCTTTTTCTTTCATGGACACGAGGCCACAAGGTAATCATACAAGACATGACTAAGTGCTCAGATGAGCAGAAAAGGCAATACCAACCTTGCTGGTTTCAGAAAAAGATCAATCTGAGCGAAAACAAACAGGAAAATGCTCTCGAAGAGGACAGCACTTTTTGGTACCATCAGATAGTTAGCAGGGAGACAATGTGAGCAAAAGAAAAGTCTGAAATATAGTGAGATTGACTAGGATTGAGAAAAAAAGGAAAATGTGTGTACAAGGGACTTGTGAAAGATTATTTTTGCTGGAGCTTAAGATGAATTCTTTTCTAGAGTACATTAAAGTAATTTTAGTCACCAAGCCTTCAAAAAATTCTGGTTTTATTTTATTGATGTATGGACACATGCTTCTCTTTATTTGTGTCATTAAGCGAGTCTTAGGAGAAACCATGAAACAGGCAATAGTTCATCTGGCAGAAAAGGTCAGCCTGGTTTTTCCTTGAACCTAGAAATACACAAAACTGTGTGCAATGCTTTCTTGGACCTGTCTAAGAGTCAGCTGCCACAGTCTTTTTGATGGTGTGTGTGTGTAGGCTGGGGGTTTATGTTCAGTCACTCAGTCATGTCCCACAATTTGAGACTCCATGGACTATTGCCCTCCAGGCTCCTCTTTCCATGGAATTCTCCAGGCAAGAATACTGGAGTGAAGTACCACTTCCTCCTCCAGGGGATCTTCCCA
>SJYV01017014.1:0-14675 GCA_006410875.1 Neotragus pygmaeus | reverse complement strand
GCAGCCACCACTGCTGACAACCCTCGAGCCCTCCCTGGGGGCTCGACCCTCTCCCCCAGCTGTCCCCAGCGGGCAGCTGTCCCCTTCTCTTCCTTCACAGCCCAAACCCACAACCACATGCCCCCCACCTCCCACATCTGTGTGTGTACAACTGTGTGTCCATTTACTGCTGGCCAAACAATCAAAGCCCCCTGTGGGGCCCCCAGGAGGAAATGGAACACTTGGCCTCTTCATTGTCAAAGCCAGCATTTTCACATTTGTTGCATCTTGAGCCTGAGATGCAGCTGGGATTGGGCTCCGTCAATGGAGATGGGAGTGATGAAACTCGGCATGGTTTTGAAGAGGGGATGCTGTCAGTTGCTAAATTTAACTTATCTGAGCCTCAGACCTTGGTTCCCTGCCCTTTTCAGTACAGAAGGAGAGGATGAGAGTGTGTCAGAGAAGGGGCTCGGGGAGTGAGGAATAACAAACCCGTGGAGATCTTCTACTTACTCTCCTTTCATGCATCCATGGCAGACATCACTAATCAATAACAGCATTCTCCATGGGGCTCCAGAGTTGTTCTCACTAGTGTTTCAGCCAGCATTCCTTGTTGATTGGTGTTGGCATGTGAAGATGAACAGATTTGGGCTGTGCTTTTCGGTCCAGGCCCTGCATGGTGCAGATAGAGATGAACAGGGAGACTGTGTCATCTCACCAGGCTTGGATCCATTTTTTCATTTCTTCCCCTTTTAGAATGTGCGTATTTTAAGACTGTCTTCACTGTAAGTGACAAAAACAACTCAAATAGGCTTAAACAACTACAACAACAACAGGACTTAATTGGCTTATACAAATGAAATAGTCAGTGTTGGTTGACATCAGGTATAGCTGGATCCAGGATCCCATGTGCTGTTTTCAGAACGTGGTCTTTATCTTTAAGCTCTGCTTTCCTCTGTTTTGATTTTATTTCTTGGAGTGGTGGCAGAGATGGTCCTCAGCAGTTTCAGGGTGACAGTCTGCTCACTTAGAACGAGAGCTTCTCTTTGCAGTAATTCCAGCCCGAGTCCTTGAGGGCTCTCCAGGACTTGGGTCATGTGACCACTGCTCCCAGGACTGGGAGCTCTTTGACGGATTTGGCCTGGGCCACATGCTCACCCCTGGTGCCTGGGGGTGCAGTCGAGTCAGTGGGGTCAGAGTGTAGGAGGCAGGCACTGTGGGAAACGCTGGTGGCTGAGACCAGAGCCAGGGGCCGTGGGTGCTGGGTGGGTGAAGCAACATGCGGGCTGACCTTGAGCTGAGGCTGCATTGTGGTGGATCAGAAGCAGAGTGAGGCTGGGGTGAAGGTCTCGGGCACCACAGCTGTGCCCTCGCTTCATTCATCAAGTAGTCGTCTCCTCTCCATCTGGGACTTCCGTCCTCCCTGGCATCGCAGCTGTGACCTCAGCAGGTGCAAACCCTGCCTCCAGGGAGATCCTAGTTCAGGGGTGGCCGTGGGGAGATGTACAGTGCAGAAATGAGACAGCAAACCTGCTGGCGGCAAGAGTCACCACAGCTCACAAAATCCGCCTGCTGCCTTCCTTGGCGCCCGGCCCCAGGCCTATGAGTCCACTTCACTCTCTTCCTCCTAACTCTGCCCTCTCTTTTTTGCCATCAAATCCTACCCATCCACTGCCCCGCCTGTCATAGTACAGATGGGTTCACCGACAGGATAGTGAATTTGCGGAAATAATAGCAATGGTCATCATAGCAACATCAACAACAGCAATGACAGTGGTGGTTGATAGTCAAGGAGCCCTTACTGGACACTCTTTTACAAGTTTACTATAAATTCACCTGATGACCCCCACAACAACCTTATTACCGGCGGGTCATCACTGTCTATAATTTATAGGCACGAATGCAGAGGCTCTGAAATTTTACGAGGACACAGAGCTGGGAAGCTGGGCTGTGAACCTGGGTGGTCTGGTTGTAGAGNATTCACCTGATGACCCTCACAACAACCTTATTACCGGCGGGTCATCACTGTCTATAATTTATAGGCACGAATGCAGAGGCTCTGAAATTTTACGAGGACACAGAGCTGGGAAGCTGGGCTGTGAACCTGGGTGGTCTGGTTGTAGAGCCTGGGCTTGCTGGAGGTGATGCTGGTGGTGGTCACTGGGGCTTTGCTGTCTTACCTCGGAGCTGTACTTGGCTGTAGAGCCGGACAACAGTATGGGGGTTTAGAGAGGTTGGATCCTGTTCTGCTGCTTTGCTAGGGGTGAGGCCCTGGAAACCAGCCTTTCCTTGGTTACCCACGTGGGTGAGGGGTCGAATGCAGTCGTCCGCGTGTCAGGGGATTGTGAGGTGTGAGTGAGTCCGCCCGCATTCCAGGAGAGCGTAGGGTGGCCGGTCCTGACCCCTCAGTGCACGTTCCGTGTTGGCTGTGGGCTCCATCTGTAGGCTTTTTGCAGCTCAGACGGTGCACACGGGGCCCCAGAGGGAGCTTACTGATTCTGAAATCTCTGCCCACCAGCAGGGTGACTGGGGCTTATTTAGAAACAAGACGAGTTGCTTACCTTGCAGACCCACCTCTTCCTTCCTAAGCTTCTTGGGGTCTCCCAGCCACCCCCCAGCCCAAGGTCAAGACCGTCAGCCCTGTCCTGGCCTTCCCCAGGACATCCTTGTTTGGGGTTTGGCGGGATGGGAGGAGGTATCCTTTAAGCCTTTGGGAACTGAGACTGCTCGGTGGAGAGCTTCCTGCGAAGACGGCTCCTGGCCGCTCCAGTCCCAGAAACCCTGACTGATGGTTACAGATCTGGTGACCCACAGGTGACCTCTAGCCTGTAAAGAACCTAGCTTTGGGCTCAGGGACTCCTGGAGCTCAAGAGAGCTATCCCTCTTCTCAGCAATGCCACTGCTGCCTGGCAGCGACCAGAGATATACGTGTTCTCCCAAATTCCTGACTCTTAGGTAGACTCTTGTGGTTCATATACATAGGGCATTGTGCATAGCAGGTATGTGAGTTCATTCATTAAGTGTTCACTGCAGGCCTACTGTGTGCCAGACCCTGTGCTGGGACCTGGGGACCCCCTCAGTGAGCTAGAGGATGTGGTCACTGCCTTCAGGGAGCCGATGGCCAAGTGGGAAAGGACAGATGATGAACAGATAATCTAGATAATTCCAGATGGTGTGAATTCTATAAAGAAAGGGAAGATTGCAGTGGAGGAGCGATAGAGAGCACGTGGGTGGCCACTTTAGCCAGGATGGTCCAGGTGTCATTTGAGGAGGTGGCATTTGAGTTGAGACCCCAAGGGTGCAGAGTCGCCAGGCTTTGGGCAAGAGTGTTCCAGGCAGAAAGAAGATGAGAACAAAGGCTGAGAGGTAGACACAGGCTTGGCAAATCTAAGGAGCAGATAGCAGGCCAGTGAGAAAGGCAGGGTCACATTGGCTGACCCTCAAAGGCTATAGTGAAGCGTTGGATTTCATTCCTAGCATAGCAGGACACTTCTGCAGGGTTTTAAGCCATGGTGTGACACAATCTGATTTGCGTTTTGATTGTAAAGACATTTATTGAGCACTTACTGCATGGTGAAACTGTATCTATTAAATCATTTAACTAAGAACTCCATGAGCTAGGGACTGTAATTAATTCCCCCTTAACAGATGAGGAAATCAAGGCACAGAGAGGTCAGCTAGCTTGCCCTAGTTCACAGCTGGAAATACAGAGCCAGGGTGCAACTCCAGTCTGCCTGCGTATCCTTGACCCTGGGCCATGCTGCTGCCTGGGAGGTCACTGGGTGCAGAACTGGGGCGAGAGTAGAGGTGGGAGGTCAGTGGGAGCTCCTGCAGCTGAAACCCTGCCTGCTGGGTATCCCTCAGGGTCTGGGGTGGTCCTTTCGTCCCGGGCCCCGCACGTCTCCCAGCATCTGCCTTCCTGCTGTGAGCTGTCCCCCACAGGCTCTGTCCTTGTCTTGCAGAAGGACAAGTTCTGCGTGTATGAGGAGTACTGCAGCAACCACGAGAAGGCTCTGCGGCTGCTTGTGGAGCTGAACAAGATCCCCGCCGTGCGCGCTTTCCTTCTGGTAAGTCAGCCGCAGCCCCAGCGCCCCCGTCCTCGCTGCCTCAGCCCTGCAGGTCCACACAGACCCGCGCCACCTGACCCTTCCTTGGCCAGGGCAGTCTGGGTGCAGCAGGGACGTTCTCTGTGAAGGCCTGATGGTGGCTCACTTTCACCTTTGTGGGTCTTACAGCCCCTGTCGCAACAGCTCTACCCTGCTACTATAGCGTGAAAGCAGCCATAAGTAATATGAAGAAATGAGCTGTGTTCCGGCCAGGTGAGGTGAGGTGAGGTAGCTCAGTCGTGTCCAACTCTTTGCGACCCCATGGACTGTAGCCCACCAGGCTCCTCTGTCCATGGGATTCTCCAGGCAAGAATACTGGAGCGGGTTACCATGTCCTTCTCCAGGGGATCTTCCCGAGCCAGGGATCGAACCCGGATCTCCCACATTGGAGGCAGACGCTTTAACCTCTGAGCCACAGCCAAACTTTATTTATAAAGAGAGACATAGGGGGCTGGATTGGCCGTAGGGCCAAATGGACCAATTCCTGGTCTAAAGTAATGATCCTGATAAAACTGATAACAATAGTAGTGGTAATTATATTATTGTGTGTGTGTGTGTTAGTTGCTAAGTCGTGTCTGACTCTTCGGGACCCTATGGACTATAGCCTGCCTATCTCCTCTGTCCATGGGATTCCCCAGGCAAGAATACTGCAGTGGGCTGCCATTTTCTCCTTCAGGGGATCTTCCTGACCCAGGGATCGAACCCAGGTCTCTTGCATTGCAGGCAGATTCTTTACCATCTGAGCTATCAGGAAAGCCCCAATTGTATTATTAAGATTATTAATTGTAAGTGGAAGAAAATCTCGTTAAAATTGGCTTAAGGAAAAAAAAATTCTTAGTTCACTCCTCTGGGAAGTTTAAGACCTAAGAGGGCTTCAGGTGCAGCAGAGGCTGGGTGTCCAGCGACACCCCCCGCAGTGCTCTTGGTTCTGCTCTTCTCGCCTTGGCTGCATTGCCAGGCAGGCTCCCCTCATGTGGTGGCGATGCAGCCTCCGGCAGCTCCATCCTTGTGCCTCTCATAGCCGAGCAACTCCAGGATGAAGAGGGCTCAGTTGTGTCCGACTCTTTGTGACCCCATGGACTGTAGCCCGCCAGCCTCTTCTGTCCGTGGGGATTCTCCAAGCAAGAATATCGGAGTGGGTTGCCACCAGGGAAGCCCGGGAATACTGGAGTGGGTAGCCAACCCTTCTTCAGGGGATCTTCCCAACCCAGGAATTGAACCGGGGTCTCCTGCATCACAGGTGGATTCTTTACCAACTGAGCTATCAGGGAAACCCCAAAGAGGGCTCCTCTCTTTTAATAGTAACTGCAAAAATCCTGGGTCTGTTGCTCATTGGCTCAGCTTGGCTCCAGACCAAATCCCTGAACCAACTGCTGTAGACAGGGATGGGCTGGTGCTCAGATTGGTCGCATCTGGACCCGGAGGGTGGGAACAACTCCACTCACACCACAGACCCTAAGGATGGGGTGCATCCCTAAAGGACAGTTGGTTTCCACTTGTGGAAGGAAGTTGGGAATAGATATTGGTCAGGCAAAACTATAGACACCAATGATGGTCTTCCCAATAATTGGACACTTCACTTGTGTATAAAACAAGTTCTCATTTATCTCCTTGGAGCTTTGTGAAAAGTGAAAGTGTTAGTCGCTTAGTTGTGTCAGACTTTTTGTGACCCCATGGATTGTAGCCTGTCAGACTCCTTGTCCATGGGATTCTCCAGGCAAGACTACTGGAGTGGGTAGCCATTCCCTTCTTCAGGGGATCTTCCCGATCTGGGGATTGAACCCTGGTTTCCTGTATTGCAGGCAGATTCTTTATCATCTGAGCCACCAGGGAAGCCCCCTTGGAACTTTACCAGCTGCTATCTGTTGTGTATGAGTTGAGAAATACATTTGTTTGCCTTGCAGACATCCCAAATCATGCTTTAACAAGGTGGTGGTGGTGGTTTTGTCGCTAAGTCATATCTGAATCTTGCTGTCACTCACCAGGCTCCTCTGTACATGGGATTCTCCAAGCAAGAATACTAGAGTGGGTTGCCATTTCGTTCTCCAGGGCATCTTCCCAACCTAGGAATTAAACCCAGGTCTCCTGCATTGCAGGCAGATTCTTTACCAACTGAGCTACAAGGGAAGCCCCTTTAAACAAGGTAGACATTGTATTTCCTTCCTGTGTTAACAACGTGGAAATAGACAATCTAGGGCTATTATAGGGCCCCCAGTGTCAGGGGTCAGGGTCCCAGTGTATGCCCTCATTATTGATATGGTCTAAGATGACATCCCACCACTTCCACGCTCCAGGTAGTAAGATGCAGGACGGATGGGAAGAAGGGCTGGCCCCTCCCCTTCTATGGGCACTGTAGGAAGCTGGACACAGCTCTTCTTCTCACATCCCATTGGCCAGAACTTAGTCACATGGCCTTAGCTGCAAGGAAGGCTGGGAAATCTAAGCTTTGTTCTGGGCAGCCCTGTGCCTAGCTGAAAGTTCTTTGCTATGGAAGAAGGATACATTCAGGGACACTACTTAGACTTTGTGCAAGTCTTTTTGATGACTCCAAAATATTAAGTGACTTTCTGAAAGTACATACTGGAAAAGCAATTGTGCTTCTCATGGATTTGGCTCTTTATTTTTTGACTCTGAATTGCCTGCTCATTCAGTCACAGACCACCCCAGCCCCCACCTATTTTATTGCCTATTAAAGCCCTATTTAAGCTCCCATACTATTTTATTGCCTGAAAGCACACACAGGATTCGGCACACAAAAGTAGAACAGTCAACTGACCTGGCATAAAGCGTCTTAACCACGTGCCCAGAGAGCTAAACTATGTAATACAATTCTTAATTGCACTTTGCCCTAGTCCACAGTCTCCAACAATGTATTTCCAGGATTTGAGTCACGACGTACGTTTCCTTCACTGGTGAGCTGGTGTTGCTTGGCCCAGTTCCAGCGAGCATCTGAGGCAGGACAGATTGGTCACCTGATTTCCGCTTTTGTCCCAAGCATCTTACGCGTTCAGGACCGACGATGCTTTTTGTTGCTGGTATCTGCATCTTTCCGTTTCCACTTCACTCATATTCAGAAGCTACTGGGCACAAAGCAAAGCCAAGTCACGCTGTGTAAGATCACACACGTGGCTGTGCTTCTGTGATTGGCCCAAAACCCAGTAGTGGTCCAGCTTCCTGGGCTCTGGACTCCCCGAGTCCCACCTTCTGGGCTCAGCTCTGTCTTGAGAAGCAGGAAGATGCCAGGAAGTTGTTTGCAGGTGGTTGGGACAAAAGGGCCTCCCTTCTTTCCCCCTTCCTCTCTCCCCTGCAGTCTTCCTGGTGGCCGGGCTGTCCTTTCCCAGCACAGCCGGCTGGGCCGGGTTGGGTAGGGAGGAGCTGTGGAGCGTCAGCACACACGCCATCTGTCTCCCTCCTTGCTGGCATCTCCCCGCTTCTGGCCACCTGCAGAAGAGCCGTCTCGAGCCTATTATGGGATGTAAAGGCACTGGGAGCAGGCACCATCTGCTTTCCATTCATGATGTGCTGTGCACTAGCGGAGGGATGGGGCGGAGAGATCCTCTTTCTGTGCCTCAGTTTCTTGTCTGTAAAATGGGGACAATGGATTCCCTTATTCATTCACCAGTTTCATTTTGAGTTGCCTGATATGTGGTCGGGATCATTCTAAGTCCTGGGGATACAACAGTGAACCAAGGCAAGAAGAGTCCCTGCTCTCATGGAATGGCCATCCTCATAGGGGAGATTTTCATGGTATGTCACGTGGCATTAAGTCCTTTGCAGGGAATAAAGTAAGTTAAAGACGACAGGAAGTTTTTGGGTGGCGGCTGCTATTTTAGATGGTTCTTTAGATAAACAGCATCTTAGGTGACATTTAAGCAGAGACTTGGGTAAAGTTAAAAGTGAAAGATAAGTGGAATATGGAGGGATAGTATTCTAGGTAGAGGGTTGCAAGTGCCAAGGTCCAGAGGCCCGTGTGTGTTTGAGGAATAGCAAGAAGGGCACAGTGTCTGCATTGGAGAGTTTGAGAGGAAAAGTAGAAGGAAGCGTGGGGGTAGGAGAAAGATCGAAGGAGACCAGATAATGAAGGAACATCTAGACAATGGAATGAATCCGAGATTTTTAGAAAGCTTTTTTATTGCTGTGTAGCATACGTGCAGTGAATGTACTCACAGCATAATGAATTCTCCCATCTGTGTGCTCCCGAGATCAAGATTTAGAACCCTCTCGTCACTCCAGAAAGCGCCCTCCTCCATCCGCTTTCCCAGTCGTGCCCCTTTGTGCAGCCAGAGGTAACCTCTGCGGCCAGGTTCTCTCACGAAAGGTTAGTTTTGCCTGTTCTATAATGTTCCGTGAATGGAGTCACAAGGAGGCTTTTGTGTCTGCCTTCTTTCACTCTGCAGAACATCTGTGAGACTCGTCCAGGTTGGAGCATGTGGCCGCACTTTCAATAGAATATTCAGTTTTAGTCTGAGTGGGACGCAGACCATGGGATGGCTTTGAGCAGAGGAATGACGTTCACTCATCTGCATTTTGAACGGCTCTCCTTGGCCCTGTGATGGTGGAAGCTAGGAGGAGCTCAGGCTGGGGGCTTGCGTGGGTTTCCCAGGGTTGCTGTTACAATGATCACAAGCTGGGTGGCTTAAAACAAAATGATTCTCTCACACTTCTGCAGCCTGAAGTCTCAAATCACGGTGCTGGCAGGGCTCTGCTCCCTTTGAAGGCCCCGGGAAGGACCTCGCCTTTGCTCTTCTAGCTTCTGGTGGCCTCACGTGTTTCTGCCTTGTGAACCAGACCCTCAGTCTCTGGCTCCCTCTTCACTTGGCTGCCGTCCCTGTGTCCTGTCCTCTTCTTTTAAGGGCACAGAGCTAGTTGATTTCAGGCCCACCCTAATCCAGAATGAGAATGACCTCATCTTAATTTAATTAATCATATCTGTGAAGACCTTATTTCAAAAGAAGGTCGCATTTTGAGATTCCAGGTGGGCGGGGCACTTGGGGGGACATGATTCAGCCCCCTTAGAGGGCTGCTGCAACCATCTAGGCAAGAGATGACAGTGGTGAAAATGGGGTGGTAGTGGTTTGAGGGTTCCGTCACCCAGTCATATCCGACTTTGTGACCCCATGGACTGTAGCCCACCAGGGTCCTCTGTCTGTAGAATATTCCAGGCAAGAATACTGTAATGGGTTGCCATTTCCTTCTCCAGGGAATCTTCCCCACCCAAGGATTGAACCCACATCTCCTGCATCTCCAGCATTGGCAGGCAGATTCTTTACTACTAAGCCACCTGGGAAGCCCATGTTATACATTAATACACTATATATTACCAAGATATATAAGTAATATTGGCTATCAGAAAGTTTTACTGCTCTTTAAAAAAAAACAAAACTGAGTTTGAGAGGTAGTTGGATTCATGTAGAGTCTGATTGTCCTGCTGACAGCATTTGCTGTGTGCTTGGCATTGGTGTATTAATGAGCAAGAGGAATCACAGATGACTCCAGGATTTGGAGCCCAAACAGCTGGAAGAGTGGAGATGTGATTTCCTGAAATGGTGAAGGCTGGGTAGGAGCCAGGATGAGAGGTAAATAGAAAAGAATTTCCTTTTGGATGTATATGAGGTTGACGATGCCTGTTAGATTTCCAGGTGGGAATTTGGGCCAGAATCAAGAGATTTGAGTCTGGGGTGTAGGGAACCGAGGGGCCAGGCTGGAGATAGAAAGCTGAGTGTTTCTTCATAAAGGATGGTTAAAGAGGTGAGAGTGATGGGTCTGGATAAGGTAAGGTGGGGATAAGCGTGGGTGGAAGGGAGGACCCGGGATCATGCTGAGCATGGCTGCCATTAGAACGCTGGGAAGCGGGTGAGAATGGCACGTCACCTGAATCAGTTCTGTGGATCAGGATGGTTTAAAGAGAGGACTCTCAAAAGTTCTTCCCATACTGCCCGGGGCATAATCTTATTAGAATAGTGTATAGCTCTGTGTGTGCTTGCTTTTTTTTTCTCTTTAAATGAAAATAAAGTGAAACAATAATCTAGGATGTTTGGGGTGAAGAGGAGGTGGTGGCTGTGACAGTCCTGTGAAAAGTTCTTGATCCTGAACAAAGAGCCAGGCCTTTCTCCCGCCAAGCCCTGGGGGCATCTGGAAAGCAGCCCCCACTCCCAGTCTCCCTCTCTGCCCAGAGCTGACATCACCAGGGCAGCCTGTGGGGAGCGCTGGCTCGGAGGACAAAGGCCCGAGTGTGAACGGTGTGGGGCCTGGCGTATCCCAGCTGCTGCAGCCCCGATCCCCCGTCTGTGCCAGGCTAGATGTGGGGCTGGGAGCCATGCAGCTCCTGCCAGAGCAGGGCCCCAGGGTCCCTGGGACTCTGCTTCTCCAAGGAGAGTGTCCGCAAAGGTCCCTGAGAGTCAGTGGACGCAGGTCTGAGACTTGGGGCAGTGCTTCCAGCTCTTGAGTGCCAGTTTGCCCATCTGGAATGGGGATCTGGTTCATTCTAGGGCTGTGAGCATAAACTTTACTTGTGGGTGAAGCTGAGGGCAGAACCTTAAGCATGGTGAGTGCACAGTAAGCATTCTCCAGTCTTATTGGCCCTTGACTGTAAGCAGGGAATTTGTCTGCTTTCTTGAGCAGTTCCCCAGTGCTTGAACCGTGTCCAGAGCATAGTAAGCACGCATTGTGTATTTGTGGAATGAATGAATGACTGATAGGATGGGAGTCCCTTTTCCCAGGAGTCTAGTTCCATTTTCAGGCTGCTGGCATGCTATCGAGGAGGAACGCTGAGGCCCCTTCATTGCTGGATGTGCTGGCAGTTTGTTCATTCACTCATTTGTACATTCATTCATTCACTCACTGGGCCATGGTGAGCCCTAGCGACTGTGACTTGGCTAGGGAGAGCCCCTCATTAGGGATGGTGAGGGGTGTGTGAGAGACCATAGTAGACGTGTGACTTGGTACATTTCTTTCCATGCATGCCTTTCTGCTTTAGTACCCACAGATTCTCTGTAAAGAATGTCTAGTTTAGTTTTGTGTGTCATTCAAAGCTTTATATAAATGAGTTCACAGCATACATACTCTTCTGTTTCCTTTTTTTGCTGACGAGCATGTTTTTCAGGTTCACCCATATTGCTATAGAGAGCTTTAGTTCTCCCATTTTCACGAGTGCATAGTGTACCATTGTAGAAAGCTGCAGACATTTTTCAGGTTGCTTTCCATTGTTTGCTGTTACAAACAAGGCAGGTTTTGTAACATGTTCCTGTGTCCTGGTGCGTGTGTGTGAGTTTCTGTAGATCAGGGGTTGGTGGACTTTTCTGTAAAAGGCCAGAGAGTAAATATTTTGGGTTTTGCAATTATAAGGTCTCTATTACAGTTACTCAGCTCTGCCATTATAGCTTGGATGCAGTCATGGACAGTATGTAAACAAATGAGTATGGCTGTGTTCCAATAAAAAATTTAATTGCCAAAACAGGATTTGGCCCCTGGGCTGTCGTTTGTCAACTTCTGATCTAGGGTTTGTGCTGGATTGTAGACCTTACAAATTTCTTCCTGTCCTCGGTGTTCTTAAGTTGCTTCCAAAGTGTTTGTATATAGCTCCATTTTGCAAGTGCTTCCCACGATTATTTGAGGCTGACCAGACTCCTTGGTTGTCCTTGGCTAGTTCTGATGATCTCTTGTCCCTTTGCAGAGCTGCATGCTTCTTGGAGGCCGGAAGACCACGGACATCCCTCTGGAGGGCTACCTGTTGTCTCCCATTCAGAGGATCTGCAAATACCCCCTCCTCCTCAAGGTGAGTTGTCCCCCCTATTTCTTTGGCTGATTAAAAAAAAAAATTCTACTGGAGTGTAGTTGCTTCACAACGTGGTGTCGTTCCCTGATTTTGAACCGACAGAAAATTCAGCTCTGTCTGGCTTAAGCAAAAAATAAAGCTTGCTGGTTTGGGTAGCTGAGAAGCCTCGGGGCAATGTTGGTTTTGGGCCAGGCTGCATCCAAGCACTCTGCCANCATCTCTCCCCAACCACAGCCTCCAAATTTACCTGCATAGGCATCTGAGAGAACCAATAGCCTTGCTCTAATCCTGAATTATTTCTGTTCTGTGACAGGTGGTTTCCAACACCACGTGCTTATGGATTTTTGAATCCCTCCCAGGACTCAGCCTTCCCCTGTGGATATAGAGAATCTTCAGTCATGCACCCTAGGAGCAGCATCAGCTGCTTTTCCAGGTGATGGTTTTCTAGGGGTCAGAACTGAAAAGGAGTGGGAAAAGGCCAGGAGGTCAGCTCTTTTCCAGAGGGGAATTTTCTAAAACCAAAGTAAAACTACATATGAAAAAGGGCAACTTCATTTTTTTATCTTGAAAATATAACTATTGAGAAGGATTTGGCCAAGGCACCCATGCACAAGTGTTGTATCTACTTTTTTGCTACTCAAAGTAATGAAGATAAAGTGATTTTCAAATCTTTCAGAGGAATACATGGCTTGGAGGGTGCCTATAATCCAAACACCACCCTCCATCATCCTTGACAGAGACAAGAATTCACATTACTTGCTACTGAAAATGTCCAGGGCCTTTGGAAATACCCAGGTGAAGACGCCTTCCCCAATAATCTCTCCTTTGTTCTATACATTTTAAAAGTATCTTCACTCTACTAGGTTGCCTATGTATGAATCTAAGGAACCTAAAAACAGACTCATGCATCTGATCCAAAAGTGATTTCTTGAGATGCTCTAAAGCTACCTGAGGACAGCAGCACACATCTGAGTGAAAAGTCCAAGATGCTGGTTTCCCCCATGTGCCATGGAGGGCTCACTAACCTCTCCTGAGCATCTGACAACCTCTTCCTTAGAAGAGGGTGGCAGTCTTACTGCCTGAGTAGAACATCAGCTCCTCCAAGACACATTCATCCCCAGGTCTTCTCCTTTTATGTCGTCCAGCACAAGTGGAGTGCTCAGCACACTATCAGTGCTCCAGAGATTTAACTGGAACTAAACAGATCAGAGCAATGTCAAGCACAAATCATCCTGGCAGAATCAGAAGGCGAGATGCAGGTTCCGGGAGACAGTCGAGGTCAGGAAACGGGCATGATGCAGGACCAGATATGCTAGAGGTCTTGCTAACTGTGAGTTCTCTGTCTCCCTGTCAAGCCCTCCCTGATCAATAATCCAATCGTGGGATTCAGTCAAGATGAACTAAAATGTCAGCAAGGTAACAGGAGGAGACTATGACCCGCTTCCTATTTCCCCAGAGTATAGCACTGTACTGGGCACTTTGCAGGGACTCAGCCATGCTGATTGAACAGAACTGAAAAAAATGAAAACAAAATCACTTAAAAGTTTCAGAGCCATAAAAGTCAAAGAAAATAGCTTAGATAAAAGAATCAGCACCTTTACCTCCAGATGCTCTGTGGCCTTTTCTGGGATAAAGTCAATGTGAATGAGCCAAGGCTGTACACTCAAAAACCCATCAAAAACCATGGTGATGCCCAGCCACCAAGTGCTGTGAACAGGCCGGATCTAAGTATACAAGTGAAGAGCCAACTACAGTGCAACTTCTTTTGCTCTACTTTCACTACTATTTCAGGCCTGGACTTTCTTTCTAAAAGGCCTGATGCCAGGGAGGGGCTCTCACAGTGTCCTCTTGGGGTCTCCTAAAGAAGAAAGCAAGATCCACGAAGCACCTCTCTTTTAGGGCACTTTGCCCAAGAGGTCTTTCCCTGGAGGCCATCATCATGCTTCAGAACACCCAGGAACTCTCTGAAATCATCTTATGTGTGTGTGCATTTTCCTAGAAAAAGCCATACCTTGTATGGGTTTCTCAAAGAGATCCATGACCCAATAAAAGTTGAAAGTGAAAGTGTTAGTCTCTCGGTCACGTCTGACTCTTTGCAACCCATGGACAGTAGCCCATCAGACTCCTCTGTCCATGGGATTCTCCAGGCAAGAATAACAGAGTGGGTTGCCATGCCCTTCTCTAGAGCATCTGCCTGACCCAGGGATCAAACCTGGGCGTCCTGCAGTGCAGGCAGATTCTTTACCATCTGAGTCACCTTAACAGTCAATAGTTAATTAGCTTAGGTATTTGAAGTTTGGTCAAAATCATTTGCTGGCTAATAAGCTCAAAAATATTCTCCATGAGAAAGGCAGCATGGGGTGGTAGAAAGAGCACAGAGTGAAAGACCTCAGAGGATCTGAGCACAGACCCCCTTGGGTGGGCTTCCAGNGCTTAGGTATTTGAAGTTTGGTCAAAATCATTTGCTGGCTAATAAGCTCAAAAATATTCTCCATGAGAAAGGCAGCATGGGGTGGTAGAAAGAGCACAGAGTGAAAGACCTCAGAGGATCTGAGCACAGACCCCCTTGGGTGGGCTTCCAGCTCCGCCACTTACGAGCTTCCTGGTATGGGAAAGTTATATAGACCGTCTGAGCTCCTGTATAATGGGGGCAATAATCCCTACCTCCCCCAAAGCCACTGACACAGAGAAAGCACTAAAGAAATGTCAACTCCCTCCCTCGCTTCAGTAGCAGTCTTCCTCCCTCCCTCCTTCTGTCCCTTCTTTCTTCCCCTTTCCTTCCTTCCTTTCTTCCCTCCCTCCCTCCCTCTTTTCCT
>SJYV01017012.1:0-21903 GCA_006410875.1 Neotragus pygmaeus | reverse complement strand
TTTCCTGGCTTTATAACATTGATCAGGTCATTTGATCAGTCTGAGCTGATTTCCTCTTCTGTAAAGTGGAAATGGTCCCATCTCGTGAGAGAGCTGCAGCGTGAAGGGAGCAGATGAGCCCTGGCCCAGAGCGGACGCAGGGAACTCTCACGGTGCACTCCGTTTCAGGCAGCTGCTTCATCCAGGTCTCCCGTCTTCCCTGGGGCCCTGCGGCTTTGTCTGCCTCTCAGTGAAATTCCCAGCTCTTCAACCACGTTCTTCTGCCTCCTTGGCTTTCCAGTCTCACTGTTTCTAAAATCTCACTAGCACAGAGGACTGAGTCCGTTTGCCTCTATGTTTTCCTAGCCGCTCACCTTCTATTGGACACAGGTTATTTCCACTTGCTCATAAGATATGCTATAAGCCAAACTCCTGGATGATGAAGTTTTCTGCTTTGGGAGTTAATCCTGTGTTAGTGGAGATCTGATCTCCCAGATTCTCAACATTCATTGAAGTCTTGAGATTATTTTATAATTAGCTTTACCCGAAACAGATGTTTGCATCTTCTCTTTTCTGACTGGTTCCAGGAGACCGCAAGTGTCCTGAAACAATCCTACTGTCAGGATTTCTATGCTTTCTGGGAGTGAGGAAGGAAAGGAAGGAGCAGAGGAACAAAGGAAGGCAGGGACAGCGGGAGGGGAGACAGGAAGGCAAGTAGGATTGATAAATGCTCACTAGGTATTTGTTGAATAAATGAAGGA
This sequence comes from Neotragus pygmaeus, assembly GCA_006410875.1. NCBI lineage: Eukaryota > Metazoa > Chordata > Mammalia > Artiodactyla > Bovidae > Neotragus > Neotragus pygmaeus. The sequence continues at coordinate 21,163 of SJYV01017012.1, read as the reverse complement.
ATGACTGTGGGATCATTAGCCCTGCTTTGTAGATAAGGACCTAAGGTTCAGAAAGGTTAAAAAGCTTGTCCAAGAACACAATATTGGGCCCTACATTTGATCTCAGGTCTTTCTACAATACNTGTTGAATAAATGAAGGAATGACTGTGGGATCATTAGCCCTGCTTTGTAGATAAGGACCTAAGGTTCAGAAAGGTTAAAAAGCTTGTCCAAGAACACAATATTGGGCCCTACATTTGATCTCAGGTCTTTCTACAATACTTGGCCACCTGATGTGAAGAACTGACTCATTTGAAAAGACCCTGATGTTGGAAAAGATTGAAGGCAGGAGGAGAAGGGGACGACAGAGGATGAGATGGCTGGATGGCATCACCAACTCAATGGACATGAGTTTGGGTAAACTCTGGGAGTTGGTGATAGATAGGGAGGCCTGGCGTGCTGTGGTTCATGGGGTCGCAAAGAGTCGGACATGACTGAGTGACTGAACTGAACTGAACTTTGCTATCCAGTTCCACTGTCTTTCTATTACACTTCCTGGGACTCTGGCCTACCTTAGTGCTACTAAAAAGTTCCTAAGTTCATTATGAAGTTCACCAACCAGTAGCTGGGCCATGGATCACATCTTTGTGTGCCTTGGGTCCTGTTGCTCTCTAGCCTAACCACATGGCTTTGAACTCCATGTCTCTATCACTTCAGATGCTCTCAGCGTCTAGATGGAGCCCTCAGACATCCCGGAGTCCACCACCGTTTATGACTATGATCTTCAGAGCTTTCTGTGTGAGAAGAGGACGTTCGTCTTCGCCACCATCAGCACCACCATCCTGTACTGCCTGGTGTTCTTTCTCAGCATGGTGGGCAACAGCCTAGTGCTGTGGGTCCTGGTGAAGTATGAGAGCCTGGAGTCCCTCACCAACGTCTTCATCCTCAACCTGTGCCTCTCAGACCTGGTGTTCTCCTGCTTGTTGCCCGTGTGGATCTTGGGGTACCACTGGGGCTGGGTGCTGGGAGACTTCCTGTGCAAGCTCCTCAACATGGTCTTCTCCATCAGCCTCTACAGCAGCATCTCCTTCCTGACCATCATGACCATCCATCGCTACCTGTCGGTGGTGAGTCCCATCTCGTCCCTGCGCGTCCACACGCTCCAGCGCCGTGTGCTGGTGACCGCCGCCGTGTGGGCGGCCAGCATCCTGTCCTCTATCCCTGATGCCATCTTCCACAAGGTGTTCCCTTCGGGCTGTGACTATTCGGAACTCGAGTGGTTCCTCGCCTCCGTCTACCAGCACAACGTCATCTTCCTGCTGTCCGTGGGGGTCATCCTGTTCTGCTACGTGGAGATCCTCAGGACCCTGTTCCGCTCGCGGACCAAACGGCGCCACCGCACCGTGAGGCTCATCTTCACCATCGTGGCGGCGTACTTCCTCAGCTGGGCTCCCTACAACCTGATCCTGTTCCTGCAGACACTGTTGAAACTAGGGGTCATTAAGAGCTGCGAGGTCAGCCAGCAGCTGGATTACGCCCTGCTCATCTGCCGCAACATTGCCTTCTCTCACTGCTGCTTCAACCCTGTGCTCTATGTCTTCGTCGGGGTCAAGTTCCGCAGGCACCTCAAAAGTCTGCTCCGGCGCTTCTGGCTCTGCCGGCAGCAGGCGCCCAGCCTTCCTCCGTCACCTCACCCCCCAGGTGCCTTCACCTATGAGGGCACCTCCTTCTACTGAAGGGGAGTTTGGTGGGGCAGGAAGGAGACGGGGGGCACACGGCTGGGAAATGCTACAGCTGCGGCTGGGGGATTGACAGCAGTGCATTACACCAGGGGTCCTACGGGCCCCCTCTTCTGCGGAAAAGTTTCCCACCTGGAAATCTTACATTGCCATCCGGAAAAATGCTTCTTAGATTTTGAGGAAATCTTTTCTCTTTTATTCCTTCATTCAGACATGGATTTCTCATCCTTGCTGAGGTCAGGAGACTCTCAAATATGAAAGGCTTCCGGGAAAGGAGCGTCCTTCAGGACTTGATGAGCGTCTGGAATTCAGTTGTGCAGCTCTAGGCTGCTGGCAAGACGGTGTTCCCTCCCTGACTGTAGGATTGTCCCCCGGTGTTGGAGGTGGTGGCTCTGGATGGGGCTGTCTGCAGAACCGAAGTGATCACACCCGCAAACAAGCACAGTCAGAGTGAAATCTGGATTCCAAATTCCCACGGCTGGATTAGAGACAGGCCCTGTACCATAGCTCCAGTGTCCGGCACGTGAACTAGCTACTTGCATATTTAGTCTATAAATTTTTTATTGAAAGAATGAATGCAATAAGTGCCACCTTCTACAGGCGTTTATGTGGAATCTATAAAGATTAATGAGATGCAGATACTACCCTCCAGGTGCCAACAGTCGAGCTCTGAAGGCCCAGTTAACTGAACACCCACCTTGCTGAAGGCATCCAGGGTGAAGATTCCTCCAGCACCTCCTCCTCTCCAAGTGCATATTGAGGTGACGCTTCCGATTCATCACGTTCCACCTAAAGAGTTCTCCTGCTCCTGATTGATGGTGCCAGCTTTCCCCTCAAGCCAGGTTATCTTGGAGCCCTGCATTTCCTTTCCCTCCATGCCCACAGCCAAGTCCTGTTGATGTTACCTTTCCAGTACCTCTCACATGCCTGTGGCTTCCTCCCCAAACAGCCTCACATCCTCGGCGTTTCCTGCTGCTCATTTCTTTCCCCACCAAGTGTCCTCTGCATTGATATCACGGCACTTCAAAACCCTCACATTATGTTCAAATAAAGCCCAAATACCATAGGCTTTGTTTGCATGTAAATAAAGGCCCCTTCAATCTGGTGTCAACTAACTTTTCCATTCTTTCTAATTTTTGTTGTCATTCAGTCGCTAAGTTGTGTCTGACTCTGCGACCCCATGGATTACAGCACACCAGGTTTCTCTCCTTCACTACCTCTTGGAATTTGTTCAGACTTAGGTTCATTGAGTCAGTGATGTCATCAACCATCTTATCCTCTGTCACCCCCTTCTCCTTCTGTCCTCGATCTTTCCCAGCATCAGGGTCTTTTCCAATGAGTCAGCTCTTTGCATCAGGTGGCCAGAGTATCGGAGCTTCAGCTTCAGCATCAGTCCTTCCAGGGAATATTCAGGGTTGATTTCCTTTAGGATTGACTGGTTTGATTTCCTTGCAATCCACAGGACTCTCAAGAGTCTTCCCCAGAGCCACAGTTGGGAAGCATCAGTTCTTTGGCTCTCAGTCTTTTTTATGGTCCAGCTCTCACATCCAATTTTGATCCAACATAAATCTTCACCCCCAAGCAGCCTAGAACCCAATCACAAAAGACCACATTGGTCCTTCCCCAAACACCCCTCTCCCCATCTCCTCTGGTCCTTTGTCATGCTGGGCCTTCTATTCCTTAACCTGCAGGCCCTGTCTGAAACACCAACACCTTGGATCAGGCATCCACAACCTGCACATTAGGAGAACAGCCTCTGCGGTGTCGAGGCACTCTGCTTGTCCCCTCTGGAATAGCATTGGCCACCTTCCAGTGTGTTGTAGTTGCACCCACAGATGTCTGATCTCCCTCCCCCATCACACTGCAAACTCACTGATGGCAGGAACCTGGCCGGCACCTGCCACGCAGGGTCCCAGTGTTCCATCACTGTACTGGGTGCAAGAAAGCAGTGACAGCTGCCATCCGTGTTCTGATGTGCTTTGGGGGGAGCCAGGACCACGGGACACATTCTACCTTGTTTGCCCCAGCCTGCTTCTTTATCAATACTAACTTTTCTTTGCTAGTCTCCACTCTCAGAGCACACTGCTTCTCTCTCTCTGGCAGTGGCTTACCTTGCCCATCCTTTTTATTTAGTGGTACGCTGCCTGTTTCTTACAATATCCCAGAGCTTCACATCAAAGGACATAGATGAAAACCACCCTCTAAGCTTTCCCCTCTGGAGAAGGCAATGGCACCCCACTCCAGTACTCTTGCCTGGAAAATCCCATGGACAGAGGAGCCTGGTAGGCTGCAGTCCATGGGGTCGCTAAGAGTTGGATATGACTGAGCGAATTCCCTTTCACTTTTCACTTTCATGCATTGGAGGAGGAAATGGCAACCCACTCCAGTGTTCTTGCCTGGAGAATCCCAGGGACGGGGAAGCCTGGTGGGCTGCCGTCTATGGGGTCGCACAGAGTCGGACATGACTGAAGCGACTTAGCAGCAGCAGCAGCAGCAAGATTAATGAGATGCACACACCTGATCCCAATCTGTGAGCCTGATTCACTCTGGAGTAGGGCGTTTAGAAAAGCTCCCTAGGTGATTCTGACATGCACCCCAGTTAAGAACATTTGGCTGCAACTCCTTGAAAATGGGAATTGCAGGGACTTCCACAGTCCCCTGAGCAAGGCTTTGCATCCAGCAGGCATTCAACACATGCTTGTTGAATCTGCTTGCCAACGCAGGAGACACAGGTTTGATCCCTGGATCAGGAAGATCTCATGTAGAAGGAAATGACATCTTACTCCAGTATTCTTGCCTGTCCATGCCTGCTCTATGGACAGAGGAGCCTGGCAGGCTACAGTCCATGGGGGTCGCAAAGAGTCCGACATGACATAGCAACCAAACAACAGTATAGCCCTCACCTAGAGCTTAGAGAGTTGATACAGCATTTCCCCTGAAGTTCCTGCTCCAGTTTCAGTGATCTCTTTGTCCCTGGGAAGCCAGTCTTAAAGGAGTTTGACCTGACTGGGGAAGGGTGAGGGTCTAGTTTTTAGAATTAGGCCTGTTGGGGAGGGCTGGCTGGTGCAGTTGTAAAGGGATAAAACTCCCGTGGACTTGCTAATCAATTGGTGTGGCCATTACTCCCCATCGAAGAAAGGAAGAGCAGAAGGAAGGAGACAGATAGCTTTGGGGGCAGAGCTAAGCCTATGAGCTTCTGGTCAGGCTCACCATCCCGCACTCCTTCAAGCTGATGTTATTAAAACTGCATTCAAATTCTGTTCAGAGGGCGGACTGAGCCCAGGGAGCAGAAGGGCAGAGGACTCCATCACCCACCTACTTTGCTAAATCAGAGCTGGTTTTGAGCCCACTCTTCTTAGAAGGCAGTTTTGGGGATCTTGTATCACTGCTGAGCACGGCCTTTGAGAACCTCACTCCATGGTCTCCTCAGCCCATCCCATTCCTTCATATCCCAAGATACTTCTCTGAGTATTCCTTTCAACACATACAGCCATATCCATGGGAGCACTTCTTCAGTACAATCATGTTTGTCTGCATTTCTAGTGATGTTTTGGACCCTCCAGTAGACTAGGGTAATCTTTAATCCAGAGTCTTCTCCTAATCTAGCTCCTAGAGAATACAAGGGAAGAGGCACAGAGAGAGAGAGAGAGAAATGAATGGGAAGATGGAGGGGCACCCATCCTATCAGAAAGGGAACCTGGGTTGGACTGCTGAAGGAAGCAGCCTGCAAGCTGCAACCCAGCGACCACACTCCACGTTCGTTGGCCACACTTTTCATGGACGACAAGTTCCTTCTTTCCCCTCCCTCTACCACTGAAACCACTACTGAACCTCAGCTGGGCCACTGTGGCCCTGTCCCTTCTTATCCAGTCAAAAAAGAGATGCCCTGAACCCAGGGCTGCAGACCACCTGCCATTCCTGCAGCATTAAAAACCCACAACAGCTCCAAGGGAAGAAACTCCTCACTGCATTTCCACCTCCACCCTCTCTCGGACAAAATCAGCAAGAGAGAAACCGTGCTGATCTCTAAATAGGAACATGCCTCCAAACCCAGGGCAGCCCCAGACCTCAGATGACCCCAGGTGACCCCAGCCAGAGTGGAGGTTCCTTGAGGGCACGAACCCCATTGTGCATGTCTAGAACCTCCCTCAGTGCCCAGCAGTGTTTATGGTTGGCTAACTGGATGGGAGATCATCTTTTTAGCTTTTTTCCACTTTAGTTTCTTCTTCCTACACTTGCTTACATTACATCTTCCACTCAACAACAGGCACCACCCAGTGGGCTTCCCGTAAACTCTTCTCTTGGGCTCACCAGCCGACAGTGCCTGGTTTGTTGAACGCATGGCTTTCATTTGTGAAACCTGCCTGTGACAGGACAAATATGAATTACTCTTAAAAATCGTCTCATAAAATATAGAAACCATCACTGTATCATGTATGCAAATAAAAGATTAGCATCTACTGACTTACCTTGGGCTGTTTATGTTCCCCTCATTTCTACCCAAGATGATTATTTAAGATTCTTTTATTATTTATTTACTTGGCTGTGCTGGATCTTAGTTGTGGCACTCAGGGTCTTTGATCTTCATTGCAGCAATCAGAATCTTTAGTTACAGCACACAAACTCTTAGTGTGGCATGTGGGATCTAGTTCCCTGGACAGAGATTGAACCTTGGGCCCCCTGCATTGGGAGCATGGACTTATAGTCACTGATCACCAGGGAAATACCATTATTTAAGATTTTTAAAAGCTCTCTGTTTATGAGGGATCTGGGTTAGGTTCTTGGTTGAATGGAGTGATACAGAAGGAGGACTAGAGATAAAGCATGGGACAAGCTCTGTATGGGTCAGGATGGTAGGAAATTGGCTCCGCTCAGGCCTTGGGTGACATTGCCCAGGAGGCCAAATTTGTTTTGAATGCTCCTAGCCTCAGTTTTCTGTCCCTCCCTATCTCTCCCCTGGCCTAGCACTTGAGTTTTCCATCTTCAGTGTGTCTCAGGACCCACTGTGCCTGAACAGGGACCTACCAGAGGTCAACCCTCCAATCAGAAAGAATGCTGGGAATTTCAGGCATTCTGAAAACTTGGTAGGATATATTTGACAGATTTGGAGGGACGTTTGGTAACAGGAAGAAAGTTATCCTAAATCCTCACCAAGTTATTCTGAGCACAGTCCCCTCTTCACCTTGGGGTCATCCCCGATCTTCGGTGTGGGGTTGTTGCAAACCATCTCCCCCATGTGACCCCCCCACAGAAGAGTGTGGCTGGAAGGACCAAAGGACGACAAAGGTGGCCTGGCTCCTTGACTTTATCATTTTCAGAAAATTAGCCTTGAGCATCAGAGAGAACACATGGGCAACAGATGGACAGGTGGAACTGGACAGTTGCAGGGATTAGAGAAGAGAATAGCTAAATCCTGTCGGGTAGAAGAGTGTTTCAAGAGGAAATGGTGAGAACGGACCAAGAGAAAGGGATGGTGCTGCCAGGGCCAAGGAACGGACAGTCCCAGGCTGAAGTACTCCACGTACTGTTGCTCTCCTCTCTTGCACCCAGTCATTACTAATGAATGCATTTTGTTCTATTGAGTGTAGACTCAGAGTGCTTCACAACTTACCAATAGAAAATATGAATAGAAATTGGGCGGAGAGCATGGAGAAGTTGGGGGAGGTAGTTCATTCATTAACAGTTTTTGAGCACTGCTTTTAAGCAGGTCCCTGTGTTAAGTACCAAAGGGGATGAAAAGACAGACCATTAGGCCCAGCAATATAGAATGCTTTTTATTTAGCCCAATAAATTTTTTAAAAGTTATCATTTCAACATGGAATCAATATAAAAATATTTGTGAGCTATTTTACACTTTTTTGGAACTCAGGTGTATTTTGTACTTAACAGCACATGTACAGTTCAGCTCTAGTCACAATTCAAGTTCTTAAAAGCCACATACGGACAGCACTGCCTGCAGGATCCCAGGGATATGTTTATAGACCTGCATGCCCCCAGAGATGGCAAGAGTTAATTTAAGGCCGGCTGCCCCAGTGGGACCTTTGTGAGTAGTAAACAGCAACTCTGCGGGGCATGCTGGGAGTTGTAGTTCGCGCTCGTCTGCCCATGGAGTCCAATGGGAGTTGTAGACAGCGGCCCTGTGGAGCACGCCGGGAGTTGTAGTCCGCGCTTGTCTGCGGAGGGATCAGCGTATCATGGCCGCCTACGCTGAGCTCTCGTACTCTTCCGCTTGGCCGCAGAAAGTTTCGGTTCTGTCACGCCTTGGACCCACGAGCGAGTAAGTGCTGCGGAGGGCCAGCCAGACTCTGGGGGCACCTCTCGCTGCTGTCGTCTCCGGAGCGGCGACCTTCCCTCCGGGCGCGACTTGTCACCTGTTGCCCTTAACGTCCCCTCCCACCCCGAGTCTTCCACAGACCNCCTTGGACCCACGAGCGAGTAAGTGCTGCGGAGGGCCAGCCAGACTCTGGGGGCACCTCTCGCTGCTGTCGTCTCCGGAGCGGCGACCTTCCCTCCGGGCGCGACTTGTCACCTGTTGCCCTTAACGTCCCCTCCCACCCCGAGTCTTCCACAGACCCCGTCGGGGCCCCGAACCCTTGCCCAGGGGGCTTAGGAAGCACCCCGGACTGATGGATCTGACGCTAGAACCCAGGCCTCCTCTGGCCATCAGTTAGAAAGACAGACACCCTCCGCCCCTCCAAGCGCCAGTTCCGAGACTCCCCACGGCCATGGGGTCGCCAAGGAGCCCCCCATGTGTGGTCTCAGAACGAGTCTTGGCGTCTGTAAGCAGAGGAGGACAGGTCCCGAGTCTCTGCTCGCCTCGTCGGAGAGGCCGCTGACCTTAAGAAGCGTACTTCCTGCCTCAGCTGGGCCGGGACAGCCCACGCCTTAACTTTGCAAGACTCCAGAACTTAACTTTTGCCGGGGTCTCTCCACTCCTCCTGTCTGTCAGCGGACAGTTTATTGATCCTGGGCCATCCCAGGCCACGGCCTAGTCTGTTGACCCTCAGCGGCTTGTGTTCTGGGGCATTGTTGCTGAAACACCTGTGGATTTATGAATAGTGGGGAAGCTGCACCAGACTCGGGCCATGTTGTTAAGAACCTAGGCAGGAAGGCTGGGTTTTATTTTTGTGAGAAAAGCATGTGTGGTTGGCACTTTGACCACGTGGCTCTCAGTGCATTTGTATCCTCTGATACCCTTTGTCACTCTTCTCAGTTCCATCCGCTGTCCCATCTGCAAAAAAAAAAAAAAAATGAGCGCTGCGTGCGCTGGCCACAGCCTGTCTGCTCCTGTACTTGCCTTACCACAGCAGTTTCCTTCCCAAACAGAGAAATGGGTCAGGGGCTCCTTGAGGACAGAGGATCAGGCCTTAATCTGCTCGCTGCTCGCCTACCACTTCCAGCCTTCTGGTCGCCTCTGCACAAGCTTAACTCTGGCATCTGCCTAATGCGGGCTGCTGGGTATTGTAGGGGGATGAGGGAAGAGCTGCCACGCTGAGGTTGACTGCTTTCAGTGGCTCCTGCCCTCTGAAGTGGGCCCGTACTAAGTCCCACTTGACCCTCGCTCCCATGAAAGTTATGCTCACAAATTGTTGAATGTCCTCTACCAGTTATGAGCTACTACTGTTGTTACCCTGGAAATCAGAGGTAATTGTCTCAGTGATGGGACGTGGTCTTCTTTGATTGAAAGAATCTGCAAAGGCTTTAGGACAAATACTTTCTGCTTCTGTTAAAATTGTTCTTTGTGTGGTGCTTCATTTAGTTTTAATCTTCTTTTCAGTCACTTTATTAGGAAAATAAACATACAGAAGCATTGAAAAAATTGTGCAGTGAATGTCCACTCACCTGTTTGATTCTACAATTAATATTTTACTCTGATTATTGTTGTGTTGCTTTAGAGTCAGTCCTCTAGTTGCTCTTCGATGGTCTTTGCTCCTTTGCCAGCTGGTTTGGGGATGCCAGATGGGTTCAGGAGCCACACTTTTAACCTGGTCCTTTGGGGATGAGATAGATCCCGCAGATGTGTGTTATAAGAGGAACCACCCAAAACAGCACAAGATCAGGGCAACTGGTGATTTTTTCCCATGTTGCTCACTGAGGCTGTGGGCTGCTACCTCTAGAACATGCAGTAGGCACTCAAGAAATGGCAGGCCCCCGTTCCCTTTAGGGGAGAGGCTTGGATAATGGGTAACCTGTGTTTTCTGGTGATTCCAAGGACAACTTTGGTGACTCAAAACCAGAGTGTCTTTAATCCTGAGACAGAGGCAGCATATTGTCTAGCTGTGGTGCTGTGGTGCAAATCACTGATGGAACTCATAGGCTGGAGCCACACTCACTAGAGCAGGCCCAGGCAGCAGAGCAGGTAGGATTCATTAACCAGAAGCCTCCTGTGAGCACAGATGGAGTTTGGCCTTGTCAGCATCTGCTCACCTACTGATCCTGCTCATCTGCTGAATGTTACTGTGTTGCTCAAAAGATAAACAGTATTTCCCATTTGTGATCTCAATGCCAGGTTTCTGTTTTTGTTTGTTTTTAAAGCTGTTGGTTTAATAGCATCTGTTTGAATAACTAAATAAGTCAGTAGGGTGAGTTTTGAACTGTTTCCATGGTTCTGTGTTTATCCTGCTGTTTTTAGAGGTGTCACTATACTCTCCCCTTAAGAGCGTCAGCCTCCGCACACATGGGCTCCCTGACTTTCAGAAAATCAAGATGACAGAGCCGTGCTGCATTGGGTAGAAGGTGGTTTTCCCCTCTTCCTCACTTTGGAGCCAGTTCTCCTGTTGGTTTTAGTGGCTGCCAATGGTCCTTCCTGTTCACATATGTCTCTGTGGCATTTGAAAGAACCCAGGTGCCTGTTTCTAGTTGGGCCAGATCCTCTGCAGGGATGAGGATGTGTGTGTCAGTGTGTTTCTGAGGTCAGACTTAAGCAGAATCTGTGGCCAAGTGGCTGGTTCCAGGCCCAAGGGCAGGTACTGGAGTACTACACCCTTGACCTGGGGCAGAAAACCAGGTTAGGGGAACCCTTGGAATCCAAAGGAAAAACTGAAGGGAAAAAGCATTCCAAGCAAGACATTGGTCTGCAGAGGGATAGGCCAAGAGAATCCCTGTGAGAGGGGCAGGCTGGGCTGGAAGTTAAATCAGAGGCGGTGGCTTCATGTAGAGCTGGAAGGAACTGTAGCCCCACGTGCTTTTTCCAGGGCATCTGCAGCCTAGGTCAAGAGCAGGGCTTAGAAGCCTCAACCAAAGGTAGCCACCGAAAATGTCTCTTCTCCTTGCCCATCTTCTCTGTGGAGGAAGGTAAAGGGTAACACCTCTCTACACTGCACATAAAAACACACACACATACACACACACACACACATACACGCAGGAAGAGGCCAGAAAACTTCCCGAAGACAGATAGGCTAAAATTGCCTCAAAATAGTTTGAACCAAAGGTACCGTGGGTTTCCCATGGTCATGGCATGATCGTTACTGCATGACTTGGTGCATAAGAGGGAAAGGCCATTTCACAAGGTGAACCTGATTCTGCCTTCCAATTAGGGTTCCGGATGCTTCCTTTGGGATTTCCAGTGGCCAGACATTGGCCCTGCACCCCCAAATATGGTTGTATGGCTCCTTCCTGAGCAACTGCCCACCTTCCTAAAAAAGACTGCTTTCTCTAAGCCCAGAAGCAACACCTCACACCCCCAAGTCCCTCTTGACCCTGTCCTCCTGGGTCAGCCAACTGGAATTAGGGCCAGTTTTGTTCCAGGAGGAGTGACCAAGAAATCTGAAATTGTTGGTGGGAGGGAGGGGGCCAAGAAAGGGTGCAAGAAGTGATGGCCAAGGCTCAAGTCTTCATTTCCTTTAAGAAAGAAGAGATGACTCTGAGGGATGAGTGTTTGGGCTAGATGACCCAGGCCCCACAGTTAGAGCTTTAACTGCAGGTCTTCAGGCATGATTGGGTCACCTAATGAGGCTTCGTTCACGTGCGTTGAAGCGTCAGCCTCTGAACTGGCCTCTGACAGGCTCTCCAGCACTCTCCTGGGCACTGCCTTGCAGCCCTGGAGAGGGCACCTTGCCTTCCCTCTGCCCACTGACTGCTTCAGTGCTGACTGANTTGGGTCACCTAATGAGGCTTCGTTCACGTGCGTTGAAGCGTCAGCCTCTGAACTGGCCTCTGACAGGCTCTCCAGCACTCTCCTGGGCACTGCCTTGCAGCCCTGGAGAGGGCACCTTGCCTTCCCTCTGCCCACTGACTGCTTCAGTGCTGACTGACCCCAAGACCTCAAGGCCTTCACAGCTGCAGGTACCAGCCAAGTGCCCCTCTTCCCATAGGTGGTAACTAGATAGACGCTGTGGGGTGTGCTGAAGCAAGTCAAGGCAATGGACTCTTCAGAGAGTTTTTTGCTTTTGACTGGTCCGAACTGTCCTTGTTCCCATTCTTTGCTGGTCAGTGTGGAATTGACAACTGGTATGCTCCACCTTGACCAGGAGTCAGGGAGGAGCCCGCTCTGTGGTGACCTGTCTGGGTCCCGTCTTAGCTGTTGTGTTGGGAGCAAGTACAACAAATCTGGCAGGCCGGGCAAGGTTGTCTCCTGTGCCCACAACTTCTCCTCCCTTCCTCATCCATCTTTCCCAACATGGCTACTCAGATGCTGTTGTCGAGTGAAAAAATATATATACACAACGTGAGAGTTACGAGTTAAGTTTTACCTGGGGCAAAATAAGAAGTTTAGCCTGGGAGACAGCATCTCAGGCCTCTCAGGTGGCTCTGAGGAACTGCTCCACAGAGGTAGCGGCTAAGGTCAGTACTATCTATGATTTTAGTGAAAGGGGTGCATGCAGTCAAGCACACATTTTGCAAAGGCTTGCAACTAGTCGTGAGCAGCAGGTGTCACTGTGAACGACCTAGTGCTTTTCTAGATATGAGAAGATGTAAGGATTCAGGCTCATAAAATCTCCTCCTGAAAATATCTGTTCATACCTATCTGCAGGCCTGTTCTGCTAGTTTCCCAGAATACAGAGTGCCTCATTCCTGAACTCCAGTCAGAATGTGTTGAAGGTCAGTGACTGCAGTGGTTAGAGTGACTTAATCCTTGTAGAGGCAGATGGCAAGTCCCCATTTCCAGTTGGCACGGTGTTGTTCCTGCCAGAGTCAGCTTCTGCGCAACTTTAGGAGTATTAGTCATTTGTACCATAGCGTAAAGAAGTTTATATGAGCAGCGTCTTTGTATCTTACTTTGGGATTGAACTGCTGTCTCTGTTGTTTAAGGCATTAGGGCAACTGGGCAGGTGTGGGAGGAATTTGGAAGTCGAGGAAGGTCCTTCACCTCTAAAATAATACCTCGGTTGTGACTTTGGAAGCCAGGCAGTAGTCCCAGGTAATAAATAAGAATTTTTAAAAATGCGTTTAGTCCCTTTTTGTCTTTATCTGAAGATTGGATGCTTTCAGACATTCTGGATAAGCTTAAACATAATTTTGTGTTGTTGGCAAGAGACTCCACTGTTCCCTCAAATTTTATAAAATAAATTTCTCTGGTATTTGAAAGAGCTTGCCAGAAACTAGTGAAGGAGGTGTTTACAATGTCATCAGCAAGGACCCTGGATTCCTGGAGGTGATTTTACACTGTGGGGGTCTTGCAAGGTGCTGGAGGCCTGGAGCCCATGGCGTGTGGACAGAGAAATCTCTGAGTGTCTCCCGAGTTAGGAGAGCAGTTTGCAGTGGGTTGTAGAGGTCAGGACCATGCTGGTTCATGCCAGAAGTCTGGGATCCCCACGATATAGTAGGAAACACATGTTTGGTCTCTGTCTCTGGTTCCTGGCACAGAACTTCTAGTATTCTTAGAATTTCCTGAGTAATAGGAGTGTCCTTTGTTACTCAAAACAAAAGCCTTTCAACCACACAGGCAGTTTATGCTAGTAAGGTTGACACTCCCTGGGCCCTTGGATAGGTGGTGTCTTGGTAAGGGCTGGTTGCTAGAGGACTTTCAGCCCCATCCTTAGACCTCCCTTTAGAAGGGCTGAAGGTGGAGTTAATCACCAGTAGCCAGTGATTTCATCAGTTGTACATTAAGTAATGAAATGCTCAAAATTTTCCAAGCGAGGCTTCAACAGTATGTGAACCGAGAACTTCCAGATGTTCAAGCTAGATTTAGAAAAGGCAGAGGAACCAGAGATCAAATTACCAACATCCGTTGGATCATAGAAAAAGCAAGAGAGTTCCAGAAAAACATCTACTTCTGCTTTATTGGCTACGCCAAAGCCTTTGACTATGTGAATCACAACAAAAAAAATTCTTCAAGAGATGAAAATACTAGACCAGCTACCTGCCTCCTGAGAAATCTGTATGCAGATCAGGAAGCAACAGTTAGAACTGGGCATGGAACAACAGACTGGTTTCAAATCAGGAAAGGAGTACATCAAGGCTGTATATTGTCGCCCTGCTTATTTAACTTCTATGCAGAATACGTCATATGAAATGCCAGGCTGGATGAAGCACAAGCTGGAATTGAGATTGCTGGGAGAAATACCAATAACCTCAGGTATCCAGATGACACCACCCTTATGGCAGAAAGTGAAGAGGAACTGAAGAGCCTCTTGATAAAAGTGAAAGGGGAAAGTGAAAAAGCTGGCTTAAAACCCAACATTCAAAAAACAAAGATCATGGCAGCTGGTCCCAGCACTTCATGGCAAATAGATGGGGAAACAGTGACAGACTTTATTTTCCGGGCTCCAAAATCACTGCAGATGGTAACTTCAGCCGTGAAATTAAAAGATACTTGCTCCTTGGAAGAAAAGTTATGACCAACCTAGATAGCATATTAAAAAATAGAGATATTACTTTGCTGACAAACGTCCATCTAGTCATGAATAGATCCATGGTTTTTCCAGTAGTCATGTATGGATGTGAGAGTTGGACCGTAAAGCTGAGCACTGAAGAGCTGATGCTTTTGAACTGTGGTGTTGCAGAAGACTCCTGTGAGTCCCTTGGTCTGCAAGCAGATCAAACTAATCAGTCGTAAAGGGAATCAGTAGTGAATATTCATTGGGAGGACTGATGCTGAAGCTGAAGCTTCAATCCTTTGGCCACCTGATGTGAAGAACTGACTCATTGGAAAAGACCTTGATGCTGGGAAAGATTAAAGGTGGGAGGAGAAGGGAATGACAGAGAGTGGTCAGAAGTACAGGCAGTGACAGGTACTGGGACTTGTGACTGGTGTCTGAAGCCCGGGCAGTCTTGTGGGCTGAACCCTTAACCTGTGGGGTCTGCACTGACTCCAGAGTTAGAATTAGAGTTAGTTAGAGTTAGAGTTGAATTGAGGGACTTCCTTGGTGGCCCAGTGATTAGGACTCCGAGCTTTCAGTGCTGAAGGCCTGCGTTTGATCCCTGGTCAGGGAACTAAGATCCCATAAGCCATGTGGCATGAACAAAAAGAAAACGAATTGAATTGAGTTGCAAGACACTCAGTGGTGATAACTAGATACTGGTATGGGGAAAAGCCATACATTTGATGTCAGAAGTATTAGGCATAAAAATAGCTCATCCCTAAGCCAAAGGGCAAGCTCGTCTAGAGATATGAGGAAATAGATGGAGGGGGACTGTCCCCATTCTGTCTTTTGTTCAATAATAACCTCAGGATCAGGAAAAGGGAGGCCAGAATACTGAGAGTCATTCTTTCAAATCCATGAAACTAGCATTCCTATGGAGACCATTTGCATCCTGAAACCTTGGGAGGTGGCGACCCACAGCCATGTGGAGAAGCCTGCTGTGACCTATAGACCCAGCAACAGTTTCTCGGGGCTTTTACCTTGGTGGTGACGCAGGCTCTTGGGAAAACCAACTTGTGTAATCCGTGCTTGGGCACAGCTCACCCCATGACCTGGGAGCTTGGCCTTGGCAGAGGGGGGCATGCCAGGGTTCAGACAGAGAAGGCCTCCTGGGCTCAGGCTGACACCTGCAGCTTCACCAAAGCACCAGGAGGTCCAGAAGGAGCATGTTTCTGCCTGTTTAGGCTCACCCTGCCAAGATGCCAGTTTGGTTTACGGACACTGTTGCCCTCGTGCCAAGCTCCAAAGAGGGCTGGTTCCTAGGAAATCGAGGTTGGTTATATGGTTCGTGCCATATCCCAGCCAGAGCCTGGATGAGGTGACCCAGAGCGTGTGGTTGTCAGGACTTCCTCTCCAGGTTCCGCCCTTCCCCTCATGTTTGGGTCTCCCCTAGCTCACAGTATGCACACAGACCCAGTGGACTCTCCAGGTCATCATCTTTCAAGGTCATTTCCCCCCAAAGTTACAAGGCTCTCTGTTGACCATAATCGAATAAGAGGCATGCAGGTACAGATGTGGCCTTGACAGCTGTCCTGCCCTTTCCTCCTCGGGTCACTTTGATGACCTCCTGTTCGTTTTTCAGGCCTCGCCCAACCCAGTCGCCGTCACAGTGTCCACCACTCTCTCCCTCCCCAGGTGGAAGGAATGTTCCCTTCCTTGGGTCCCGTTGCATCTTGATTATTCGTCCCAGTGCTGCTCTTTCCTTTGTTGAGATAAAATGCACAGTAAGTGAGGTTTGACACAAGCTTGTCAAATATACACAGTCACGTAGCCACCACCATAATCAAGACAAAACAGAATTGCTCCCCAGCTTTCTGCACGTCCTCCTGTAGTCAGACCCTCCCTTTCCCATCAGTCCTCGGCAGCCGTAGGTCTGATTTCTCCCCAGTTTCCCCTTTGTAAGAATAGCAGGCACATGGAATTGTAAAGTAGATGGCTTTTCAGTCTGGCTTCTTTCACTTGGCAGACATCACGTGTTATGTGTATCCCTGGTTCATTCCCTCCCCTAACTGAGTATTCATAACTTTTCATTCGAATCTCTGCGAGGACCTCTTCTGCTTTATCTGCATATCTGAACGCTTTCCTGTCTGTCTTGTCAGCACACAGCCGAGCTCCTCCAGGGCTGGATGGTGCTTGTGTGCCCTGAAACCCCAGACTGAACTTGGCAGGGCGGTGCTGGGCAGCTGTGTGTGACAGTGGTGGTCCTCGACCGTCTCCTCCTTGCTGGGAGGTGCCGAGTGTCTCCCAGGCAGCAGGGCCGCTGCGCAGGTCTGATCCATCCTGAGCTGCTGCTCTCTAGGGTCCTGGCTGGTCCCTGCTTGGGCTTTATGTTCAGCAGGGGCCCAGAGAGCCGCCCAGGGAAGGGCAGGCTGGCTTCCGGTAACCCAGCCTACCCTNGTGCCGAGTGTCTCCCAGGCAGCAGGGCCGCTGCGCAGGTCTGACCCATCCTGAGCTGCTGCTCTCTAGGGTCCTGGCTGGTCCCTGCTTGGGCTTTATGTCCAGCAGGGGCCCAGAGAGCCGCCCAGGGAAGGGCAGGCTGGCTTCCAGTAACCCAGCCTACCCTCGCTTGGAGGATGGGGTGCCAGCACTTTTACTGGGCACTTTGGCAGAGTCTGTGGGTCCCGTGACCCTCTGGGGCTCTGTGTCTGAGATTCCTGGGGGTGTGGTGCTGGCTGTCTAGTTCCTCCTAGGCCGGAGAAGCCCTCTTTGGGCCTTGTTTTCCCTGAGTCACAGCCATGCCGGCTTGTGAGTTAAAAATAGGCCTCGGGACATCTGCGCCATGATAGCCCCTCCCTGGGCCCCAGGCTGACCTGGAATGCTTTTGTAAATATTTGGGAACTTGGAGTTCTCAACCGTTTTTCCTCCTGCCTCGTCTCCTGGAGTAGTGAGGGTGACGGGAACGTGTGGGCCAGCTCGTGTTTGAAACACTCAGGCTGGTGGCACATTTGAGAGGCCCTGGAGTTCAGAGCAGCGCCCAGAAGCCAGTGGAAGTGGTAGCATTTGGTGGAGTGACGGTGGCTCCGTGTAGAGCTAAAGGGGGTGAGTCCAGGCTGACCAGCGTTCCCCTCCCTGCTGGCCCGGGCCACAGACGAGTTACACAGCTTCTCTGCATCCAGGTTCTCCCTTGCACGTTGTCTGCCCCTCCCCTGGCCCCCAGGTGCTGCTGAGGATTAAAATGACTGAGTGTGTAAAGCACCTCGCAGGCCCAGTACACAGGTGGCTACTCTGGCCACCTCTCGTCTCGCCAGCCGATTTTGCCAGCAAACGGTACGCCTTTGCATCGGCCATCTGAGGCAAGGACTAGAGGTTCTGGAAGGAGGATTCGCTGGTGTCCGCGTGCACGTCCACACCTCCTTCCGACGCTGCTCGGATCGCCGCCTCTCTTTTGGTCTCCCGCCACCACTGTATCCTGACATCCTTCAGCAGCTGCCCAAGTAGCGCTGGAAACTCGGGATGCACCAGCCGTGAGAGGACTAGCCACGCTTAAAATAGACCCGTCCCTTGGCTGTGCAGGCCCCGGTAGCCCTGGTGTCTACCCTCCCCGGCTGAGCAGACGCTGAGCGGCTGGAGGCCACAGACTGCCCCGAGAGGCAAGCCAGGCTCTCCTTGGTCCAGAAGCCCGGAGGGTATGTGTCCTCAGCCTCTCTCTCCATGGCTGCTGCTGGCCAGAGCTTGCCAGCCCCTCCTCCGAAAGCAGGCTGGGAAGGCGTGGGGCCGGGCACGGAGGAGACGGGGCTGAAATGGCCGCACCTCAGGCCTAGCTGCAGTGAGTGGGGAGCTGGACTAGTTCTGGCCTCGGTGTAGCGGGGTGAGGGGACCGCTGGGAGGTTTTTGAAGGTGGAAAGTGAGGTAGGCCTGCCTAAGAGGGCAGCCTGGGAGGGGAGCTCGGAAGAATAGGTGGCACTCTTTAGTTGGTCTCATTTCTTCTGAAGCCCAAACCAGGTTATTGTTCCTGGATGTAAGCGTCTCAGAGAATGTAAGCGTATCAGAACAAGGCTCACGCAGAAGGGTCTAGCCCTTCCCATTCAGAGGAGACGCCCAGACGGGGTGACGTTGCTCCTGGAGCAGCGGCCCTCTCCTGCTGACCTGAAGTCTGTCTGTGACCCCTTCCTCCACGGCCTCCTCCCCGTGCAGGTGCCACCATGGAGTCTGACGGCTGCTGAGCGGCCCCGGGCAGGAAGCGCGCAGCCAGGAAAGGTGGCCCCAGACGGTCACGGTCACCATGGCGTCCACCAGCGGCGAGAGCCAGCTGCAAAGAATCATCCGCGATTTACAAGGTACGGCCCGGCTGCAGGGCACCCCGAGCTTGGCGCTGAGGGAGCTGTGGCTGTGCTTTCCTGGGGCCGGCTGAGTTTCAGCCCTGTGATCTGTGTTTACACCGATGGTAATCGGAGCCCTCAGCACACATCACTGAAATATTTGGGGCTCAGATGTCCACCGTGTGTGAGGCTGGAAGAACTTGCCTGGCCCTCCTCTCAGAAACTAGAGGCAGTGTGTAGACAAAATCAGATACCCCTTTTTGTGTCTGACTATAGTGTGTGTGTGTCTGTGCGTGTGTGTGTACACACACCATTGGGCAATGCTGGAGTTGGCTCCCCTGTGAAGGCGTATTCACCCGCCCTCTGAGTAGGAAGACGACATACCTGCCTTTCTTGTTTTGCTCGTCTGCCTGGTCCCGGGTGAACTCACTCCAGCTGGGCCTGCTGTCTCCCAGCCTTTCCTGAGCTCAGTGCTGCCCAGCGAGAGAGGCTGGCTCGTGGGCCTTGGCTCCACAGAGAGAGAGCAGCCAGGGGCGCGTGTGAGGAGAGCAGGCCTGGAGGAATGGGCTGTGTTCTCTACTGACTGCGGAGTCCAGGGCCCAAGGCCACCTTGTAGGTGCCATCCCGAGGGTCAGAATTTTAGCAAGTTTTCCATCCCTCCTGGATCACCAGGGCAGGTCTTGTGAGCCTCTCTGGAGCACCGGCGCATGTGCTGTTCCCCCTTCCTCCACATCCCGGGGGCCCTGGTGACACTCCTAATAAACTCAAGGCCCAGGCTCCTAACTGCTCAGGCCTGTGATAACCAACTGCAGTCGCTCCAGGCCAGTGGAGGCCGCAGGAGTGTTCATTGTGAGGGTCACAAGTGGATGAGATAAAAATCACTTTCTCAGGCTCGTCTCCTATTTATGTAGAGCTTTGGGCCTCTACTAGCTGATGATTACGTGGCATTTCACTGTGCCAGGCACGGGTCTCATAGATAATAACTCATTGGGTCCTCATGTCTGGTCCTGTGAGGCAGGAACCATTTCGTTCCCATTTTGCAGATGTAGAAACAGACACAGAGAGGCTAAGTGACTTGCCTAAGGTCACATATCCTGTCAGAGCCTAGGTTTGCACACACAGCTGGTGCCATGGGCTGTGCTCTTGACGACACCAGTCTACATCCAGCTGCAATGTGAGATGCCTCTTTTCTTTTTAAATCTGCACACACACATATGTGCGCACATACACACAGAAAGTAAAGTGACACTCCCGCAAATCTAAGTTTGCCCTGGTCTTCAGAGCCTTCTCCACAAAGCAGACCGTCTTCTCTGTGGTTCGGTCTCCGGGTCTCACGTTGACTCTGGGACCTGGGGGTCCTGACTGGAGGGAGGAGCCGTGGCAGAGCTCGTGATCCAGGGAAGGGGACAGGCATCTGCTTTTCNGGTCTTCAGAGCCTTCTCCACAAAGCAGACCGTCTTCTCTGTGGTTCGGTCTCCGGGTCTCACGTTGACTCTGGGACCTGGGGGTCCTGACTGGAGGGAGGAGCCGTGGCAGAGCTCGTGATCCAGGGAAGGGGACAGGCATCTGCTTTTCTTCAGTTGCCCTTTTCCACCCCGCGATCTGTCCTTGTCTGTCATCCTCCACGTCCCAGGTCATCCCAGTGTCCAGTACACAGTGCTCAGAGCACCTCAGTGGGAAGTTTCAAAAGGCATCACACGTTCTCAAGACCCTTTCCTTTCATCTGTTGGTAACAGTCAGGGTTTAGAGCAGGAAATTTCATATTCCACATCCAAGGCTCCTCCTTTCTGCGTTTCAGGAGTTTCCACGTCAGGCTGTGAGCTGTGCCCCCGCCTGAGGGTGGAGGAGGAAGGCTCTGTGTCCTTCCCGGTCCCTGGCCCCTGGCCCGCAGAGCCCCCACAGCAACCGCTTCTCGTCGGCACACCAGACGTTGGTCACGTGTTGTGAGACTCAGTCCCAAAGAACCTCTTTGCCGTTGGCTCCCTTTGCCTGAGGGGTCAGAGCTGGTTAACTTTTAACAGCTCAGGCCCAGCTTCGGTCTTGGGCACATCCGCTTTCTAATGGCTCCTTTTCTTTCAAGAATTGTCCGTGAAGGCAGTTTGGTCCTGCATATCCCAAACCATCTCAGCTGGGGACGTTTTTCTCAGGATCTAAACCAGACCCACCTTCTGACAGTCCCTCTGTCCCACGGAAGGGCTGTGAGTGAGAGTGAGAGGGGTTTTTCCTCGTTTTCTGCATTGGGAGGTAAATCGTCTTAGAAGTCAAGAGAGGACCCCTGGGGTCAGAACCAGGATTCTCTTGAGAGAACCAGGGTTCTTGTTCCATCTCTGCCATTGCCGCCCTTAATCTCTGGCCGGGTGCTCTGACCTCTCTGAGC
>SJYV01017005.1:0-17997 GCA_006410875.1 Neotragus pygmaeus | reverse complement strand
GGACACGACTGAGCGACTGAACTGAACTGAACTGAACTGAAACCATGATTTCCAGGTATTTCCCTGCTAGGCTTTCAAAAATACATATTTTTAACGTTTAATATTTTTCAAAAGTTTTTCATAATTTTATTTTTGTTTACCAATAAACAAATTCTTTAGAAATGCTGCTTTAGGTTGGAGACTCAAATATGTGTTATAATTAGATAAGTGTCAATAGCCTAATGACTACCTATTCCTTAATGTTTTTCATTCATACTCTTTCTAGAGCTTGACTAATCAGGCCACTTTAGTCAGTCTAATCAGACTAATCAGAATATCCTATTCTAGAGAATCATACCTAACAGACATCACATTGACAGGTGGTTGTCATACATATTTTGTCCAGATAACTAAGTTTGCTGTTTGTTGAATTTCATGGACATCTTTCGTGCCAAAACATAAAGATACATAGACTTAAAAAAATACATAATATTCTACTGAAATGAATATCATAATTGAATTAATCCACTGTTGATGGGTCTTTAGTTTTTCCAGTGTTTCGTTATTAAAAACAGTAATACGTATGCATGCCACACTTGGCATCTTACAACCTTGGAATAAGTTTCCAGATCACAGTTNTATTCTACTGAAATGAATATCATAATTGAATTAATCCACTGTTGATGGGTCTTTAGTTTTTCCAGTGTTTCGTTATTAAAAACAGTAATACGTATGCATGCCACACTTGGCATCTTACAACCTTGGAATAAGTTTCCAGATCACAGTTTATGTACACTTTACATTTTGTCAGATGTTCTCAATTTCTCTCTCAGAAGACTGCTCCTTTTCATTTCACCAAGAGGATGAGAGTTTTTTTAGCTACTGCTTCAGCTTCTAGAAACCTGCAAAGTAAAATATTTAGCAAAGGAAGTCTTAAATATTCACTAGAGGGACATTTCTCATTCTTTGTTTAGCAGAAAGACTCCCTGCCATTTCATTCAGACTCTATAGAGATTGTTTCAACTGATGCTTCTTTGTCATAATTACAACCACACATTGACTTCCGAGGGAAATGGTAACCCACCTTACTTTTAAAAGCCTATGTAGCTCTAAAAGCTTTTCAACAGCCATAAGAAGAAAGTCCTTTTGAATGCAAACTTCAAAGCTTTGTTATGGTTAAGGCTCTTTTCTTTTCTGTTGCAACCTCAGTGAAAAAATGGAATTCCTTTACTTGAAAACTCGATTTTCTGTCCTTAAAGGCACACTTCCATCAGCATCCCTGAATCCAACAGGATTGAGATGCTGCATTTATGATTAAGCCTGAGCCCTCTCCTCCTGTTTGGGAAGCTCTGCTGGCCACTGAAGGAAGGAGGAGGGGGAAGAATAGAAAAAGGTGTGTGAAGAAGAGGAGAAAGGGGGTACCGCAACCTAAAAAGTAAGCTACTCAGAGCTTCCAAAGAACTAGGAGCTAAAGTGAAGGTGTTTGGTTGAGTCACAAATGGCATATCTGTGTGGCTGAACAAGAGCCAGAACCCCAGATGGGTCAGTGAACCAGAAAGTCTAATGTGCCACGAAACTGCCTTGTGCAGTGTCAGCTAGCCCAGGCTCTGTCCAGTCAGCCAGAGCATGGGGCAAGGAGAGGCTCAGCAACTTGCCCAAGGCCACCTGTAAGCAGATGGTGACAGATCCCTGCTCCGGCCAGAGTCCCTCTGGCTTTTTGGGTCCACTGCGCTGCGTGGCGCCTACTAATTTATACAAGTGCCAAACAACCTTGTAAAGTAGTTAGCCTCAAGAGTGTTTATGCAAATGATCTAATTGTGATAAACTAGTTCACAGAGCAGAGGTCAGCAAAGCATGGCCCAGGGGCCAAATCCAGTCCTTCATTTGTTTTTCTAAATAAAGGTTTTTGGGGGAAGAGGAGTGGCCACATTCCTTTGCTGAGATGGTGTCTCTGCACGACAGAAGGGCAGCAGGGTTGGGTAACTCTGAGAGAGACATGTGGCTCTGCCACCCCCCATCCCCCACCCTGGAAACCTGACAATATTCAAACTCAGTTTTATTAAATTAAAAAAAAACTGTGCCCCATTAAATCATCTCATTATGCCTGCTCCTTGTGTAACAGAATTCTGCAGTTTGAGATAGTATTTCGAGTATCCTTATGGATGAGTTAAGAGTCATGGACAACAGTACAATTAGTCACTAATTCATAGTCTGTGGGGAAAGATCACCCTAGTCAGTCACATGGAGGTCATACGTATGCCATGGTCTTGCAACTGAGAGGAGGTTGCTTAGGTGACTGTAGAAAACTTGCTGGGGGTTCTTTTTTTAAAAAAAAAAGTGTATATATATACCTACATTTTAAATTTATCAAAGTACAGTTGATTTATAATATATAATTTCTTCTGCACAGAAAAGTGATTCAGTTTTATATATTATAGTCTTTTGCATCTTCTTTTCCATTATGGTTTGTGACCGGATATTGAATACAGTTCCCCGTGCCATACAGCACGACCTTGTTGTTTATCTATCCTATACATACTAGTTTGCATCTGCTAATCCCAAACTCCCAAACCTTCCCTCCCTTACCCTCTTCCTCCTTGGCAACCACAAATCTGTTCTCTGTCTGTGAGTCTTGTTTTCGTTTTGTAGGTACGTTGTTGATTGGTGTCGTAGTTTGGATTCCACATGTAATATCATATTGTATTTGACTTTTTCTTTGTGATTTACTTCACTTAGTATGACAATCTCTAATTGCATGCACGCTGCTGCAAGTGGCATTACTTTGTGCTTTTTCTGGCTGAATCAGAATCATATTCCATTGTATATGTACCACACCTTCTTTATCCATTCCTCTGTTGACGGGCATTTAGATTGTTTTCATGTCTGGGCTATTGTGAATAACGCTTCTGTGAACATAAGGGAGCATGTATCTTTTTAAATTATAGTTTTGTCCAGATATATGTCCAGGAGTGGGATTCCTGGGTCTCTGGCAACTCTATTTTTAGTTTTTTGAGGAACCTCCATGCTGTTCTCCATAGTAGTTGTATCAATTTGATTCCCACCAACAGTATAAGAGGGTTCTCTTCTACACACCATCCCCAGCAGTGTTTGTAGATTTTTTGATGGTGGCCATTCTGACTGGTGTGAGGTAGTATCTCATTGTACCTTACTTCTACACTTTGAAATGTACTTGGACAGCCAAGAATCACCAAGCATTTGAGAAAAATCTCTCACATGAAAGTCAGAGACCAAAACAAACACAAACAACAGCTACAGAACTAAAAAAAAATCACACCCTGAAGAACAGCCATAGATTATGCAAGGAATACACACACTTTCACTAGTCTCTGGAAGATCAGACAGGTCATTGCATCTCCAGGCAAGCATACTGGAGTAGGTTGCCATTTCCTTCTCCAGGGGATCTTCCCGACCCAGGGATCAAACCCGGGTTTCCCGCATTGGAGGCAACGCTTTAACCTCTGAGCCACCAGGGAATCCCAAGAATAGAATAGGATACCATATAAATATTTAAGAGAAAAACAATAACAAAAAAGGCAAAACAAAAAAAAGAGCCCTTGGAAATTAAAAGTATGAAACCAGAAATGAGAAGTTCAATAAACAGGTTGAAAACATAGTTGGAGAGGTTTCCCAGGATTTAAGTGTAAAGACAAGGAGATAACAAATAGGAAGTAAGACCCTACAAGCAGAGGAGAAGTATGAAGACTCGATATAAATGAGAGGAGTTACAAAAATAAAGAATAGAACAGTGCGGGAGGAAAATCATGAAATAAATACAGAAAATGCCACACAACTGAAATGTACAAGTCCTCAGTTTGAAAGGGTCTATTAAGTACCTCACCCACACAAAGAATAAAGCTAATCCTAGCTCAATTTATAAAAACAGGGACAAAATAGATAATTTAAAAATATTTTGTCCTTAAAGAAGGGGCAAATTGAAGTTTTTTGTTTTTGTTTTTAAACAAGGATCAGAAATCAAAAAAGCATGGCTTTTTTCATAGTAACACTAGATGGGAAGACAGCAGCTAACTTGTCAATATCTGAGGTAGACCTGGTCCAACCAAGTCAATTAATTGTCAGCACAGAAAAAAAGATAACTTTAAGATATGCAAGGTCTCCAAAAAGTGAATCTCCACACGTCCATTCTCTAAAGGCTACTGGAAGATGTGCTCTGTGGAAAGGAAGGAGTAAACTAAGAAAGAGTAAGACCAGGAAAGAAGGGTTTGTTGTGGGCTGGATTCACATGTTGACCTCCTAACCCCCAAAAGTTCAGAATATGTTTGTATCTGGAAGTAGGGCCTTTAAGGAGATAATCAAAGGAAAATGAGGTCACATGGGTGGGACCTAATCCAGCATGATTGGTGTCCTGATTAGAAGAGGGANGGGGGCAACATACATATGTATAGTTATGACTGATTTGCAATGTTGTACAGCAGAAACCAACACAACATTGTAAAGCAATTATCCTCCAATTAAAAATAAAATAATGAAGACAACACAAACTTCAGAGCTAATCTTGGAGTCCAGGCACAACCCTCAGGACTCTAGGGTTGATCAGGGTGGTTGAGAATAAGAATGGCTTTTGTTTTAAAGCAGATGAACATTTTGCTTTTGCTGAGATCAAAACGTGCATTCTCCCTTTTGCTTATGTCACGTAAACAGGAAAGTCATGAAAGAGACAGTCAGCTGCTGCCCTTCTCAGGGTTGGGGGCAAACTTCCCCTGGATGGCACAATACGGAGGAGCATTACAAACTGAGTACAGATCTTACTAAGAAACTACCATCCTAGCATCAGGCATCAGGAGACTCTGGTGCTAATGCCCCAGCCACAGGACTCTGCTGTGTGTGTGCTGGAAAAACCTACTGCCATTAAGCAGTTATTCTGAGTGCATGTAGTCTGGACTGATTGTGAGTGTTGGTGACAAAAGAATCCCAGGGAGAGGGGGATGCAATAGAGGATTTCAGTGCTGATGGAGATTAAATAGGCTGAGAATGGCTTTGTATACTAACTTCAGGGAACTCAGGTCTTGCCCTAAAGAGTGACACCTGATGCCTCAATTGTAGGTAATACATCTCTAGTATACCTCAGATTTCAAGTAGGCTGCTCGGAAGGTGAGACAAATCACATCCAGCCCATAAATGTCTTTCTTTCCGGAGACTGAAATGCCATCCCTGGGCACTCACATTTTTGTGAATAGCAGATTTAACACTTGAGACAATTGAAGTTTCTCATGAAATGATGAGTCCTTGGCCTTGTTGATAAAGCATCCTGTGAAGAGCACTATTGTCGTCTGAATTGTCGGCAGAAAAGGTATAACATGATTAAGACCAAGTGGTAAGCCAAGACTTCGGGTCTGGTATTCACTGGTGGAATGACTTCGGGTCATTTCTCATTGGTGGAAATGAGAGAGAGAACTGGACCAAGTACAATCAGATGGTAGCAGAAAAAGAACTCCTGGTCACTTATTTTTCCAGCAGTTAAAAAGCTGAACAAACATGGATGGACCTAGAGATTGGCATACTAAGTGAAGTCAGTCAGGAAGACAGATACCACCTGATACCACTCACATGTGGAGTTTAAAATATGTCACAAGTGAACTTATCTATGAAACAGAAACAGACTCACAGAAATAGACTTGTGGTTGCCAAGAGGGAAGGGGAGTGGAGGAGGAATGGCTTGGGAATTTAGGATTAGCAGATGCAAACTATTATATATAGGATGGACTATATATAGGTGTTACACTGTATACTACAGGTAACTATATTCTTGTGATAAACCAAAATGGAAAAGGATATTTAAAAGAATATATATATATGTATATGAGTCATTTTGCTGTACAGCAGAAATTGACACAACATTAAAAATCAACAAAAAAGGCTAAACAAATACTGAAAAGAATAACATCAGCATCAGTAAATATCTATGCTGCTGCTGCTGCTAAGTTGCTTCAGTCGTGTCCGACTCTATGTGACCCCATAGACGGCAACCCACCAGGACAGGATTCTCCAGGCAAGAACACTGGAGTGGGCTGCCATTTCCTTCTCCAGTGCATGAAAGTGAAAAGTGAAAGTGAAGTCGCTCAGTCGTGTCCGACTCTTCGAGACCCCATGGACTGCAGCCCACCAGGCTCCTCCGTCCATGGGATTTTCCAGGCAAGAATACTGGAGTGGGGGTGCCATTGCCTTCTCTGAGTAAATATCTATAGATCATAGCAAAAGTGGATCTTTTTTGACCTTCGGAACAGTGATGACAGACATAAAAAGGCCACTGTGTTTCATGAACACAACTGTAAGAGTGTAAAATAATTTTCTTCTGGATGCATTACAAGCAAGGATGTTCTTAGGCTGTGTACTGGCAGAGCCTTCTTGTTCACATGTTGTCCATGCAGCTCAGTATACTGCATGGAAGGAAGGGCCCTTTCAATTGAAATACAGAGAAGGAAGTTTTTCTTTTTTGGACACTGCAGGTAGAAACTTTAAGGAGCTAATCAGAACCTGGCCAATCTTCCAGGAAGTTCAAAATCTAAGGAGAACTTACTCTCAATTTCACATTATAAGTCATTCTGATATAAGAAGTAATATTGTATATTACTACTTTAAATTCCATAATCTTGAACTTATTATAATGAGATATCATGAGAAATAGAATGGCACTAAATTATATTATACAAGGGTAGTATTATACAGTAGCAGTATATTATACAGGAGTCTTGGCAATTATATCAAAAAAGTGAAATATCCCTAAAAAAACAATTTGAGCAAAAACATGATTTATTCATTTCAAGGTGTTTTTTTTTCCTCAAACGATCTGTGTAACTTGCGCTTTTTCTATTAATCTTGCATAGATACAGGCCACAGAGGCTTTTTATATGTGTGTTCAGATAGGAAGAAATATGTTGCAGTTACACAGCACATGGAGGCATATGGTCCTCTGACTGTTTTCAGTAAGCATATAATCATTCTTTCCAAAGGCCTCTTAACTCAGCTAGTTTTTCACAAAGTAATGAGTGCTTTATTCCTTGGGAAATATGTCTAAATGGCTTAGTGCAATATAGTTACATAGTGTATCTATTATACCAGGAGTACATTGTGTTGTTACAAGACTTTGGAAAACATAAAGACTGCTCTGAAATTGAAATATTTCCCCCAGATGTTTGATTGCCTAAGTACAGGCTATATTAAGGAACAGAAGCAAAACAACCCTTGTGGTTTCACAGATGTCCCATCACCATGCAGACTCTTTTATAATCTTCTGAATAAAATCTAATTTGTTTCATCTGGTGAAGAGGTCATTTCTGGCTTCTGACCTATATGACTAAGATCTGATAATGTGAATTGTATTTCATACTAAACTTGTATCTAGTGGGTAAAGCAAATCGTTGATGTTCTTTCTGGTTAAGATTTTTAATATTTATCTTAGTTAAGACAAATGTGCGTGTTTCGATGCTGATTTGCACTTCCTCTGCAGCTCTTTAGGGAAAAATCTGCTTTCTCCCCCTCTGTGGTAATACTTCATTTTACAGCATTTTAAGTCAAAGACTTGCCCTTAATATAATGCCCCTTCTAAGCTAATTTCTTTCTAGAACATTCATAACCAGAAATTGCCAAGAGGAAGCACTCAGCTAATCACCCTCTCGTTGCTTGAAATGAGGAAAGCCCCCTGTGTTCTCTTTATCTCCTTTCAATCCCATGATCACCTTCTTAGAAGTCTCAAAACTCCCAGTTTGAGAAACACTAAAATTTTTGTCTTTTAACTTTACATTAAATTCAGTCTTTCAACTTTACATTAACAAAAAAATATCTTTTTAGGATTACCAGGAACACTGGTCTCAATATGAACATGAAAAGTCAAGCAATGGACCCAGAGATCAATCCTCGGAAACAACCAATGACCAGCAACCTTCCAAAAGACCAGCCAAGCACAAGATTCAAAAACAGCGTAAACACCAGCATGGCCCGAAGTCTTTGGTGACTGAAGAGCTGGTTGTCAGTCAGGGAAACCAGAATAACACTCCCAGACATCAGCAAAACCCAAATAAGCCTATTGATACTGAAGTAACACAGGAAACAGTTGTGATTATGAATGCCACGAACAATGATTTACAATACTCAAGTGTACCGAGAAGCCAGGATCCCAAAGTAACCTCCAATCAACTTGCTCCACCACACCAGGTTTCTGACAAAGTATTATATAAAAACCCTGCAGGATATTACCCGGTGACGAACGCTAATAGAGAAAGAGGGCACAACGACCAAGAAGAGAAAAGGTTTTCCTACCAGCAGCTACACATCGACACGCTATCTGATACGCACTTGAACTATCTTCACGAACTTACCAAGAAACACGCATCCCGTGGCCAGAAAGGCTCTCAGTCGAACATAAACATGCAAGCATCAACCGAAAAGAAGCAGCAACCCAAATGGACTCATACAGAAACAAAGTATAAGAACTTAGAAATATTATGGTAAGAATTCCCTGTTCTCAGGTGGTTTTCTGGAGAAATGAGAGGCTAGAAGAGGGAGGATGGGATGCTGGACAGAGGGGTAGGTTCATGACAGTGGTCAGGCAAGAGGAGAAATTCACCTAACGGCGTCCTTGGCGCTGGCCTTAAATAGTCCACTTTTCATGTATTTCTTTTCTTCTTCACTGTCTCTAGCTTTTCCACTGTAGTTAAACCAGAGATTAGAGGGGAGAAGGACAGAGGGAACCTATCAAAAAAGATGCAGTTAAAAAAAAAAGATACAGTATATCTTGAGAACTGCAAGTAATATTTGGAGGAAACAAATTATCTCCAACCCTGTAATGGTCAATCTTAAGAAAATAATCCAAAATGCAGAAAAAGTTATGTATGTGCAAAAATATCACCATTTACAGAAATGAAAATAATTGAATGGAGAAATGTTTAAGTAAATTATAATATTAAATACGGAATTATTTAAATGGGCTTCCTTGGTAGCTTAGACTGTAAAGATTTCACCTTCATTATCCTCTGGGGAAGGGAATGGCTATCCACTCCAGTATTCTTGCCTGGACAATCCCATGCATAGAGGAGCCTCGCATGCTACAGTCCATGGGGTTGCAAAGAGTCAGACACGACTTAGTGACTGAAAAACAACACACTCTTTAAAATTATGCTTCTATAGGAGAAAATGTTGTTATTGTTGTTTAGCTACTAAGTCATGTCTGACTCTTGGCGACCCCATGGACTGTAGCCCACCAGGCTCCTCTGTTCATGGGATTCCCCAGGCAAGAATACTGGAGTGGGCAGCCATTTCCTCCTCCAGGGTATCTTCCCCACTCAGGGATCAAACCCTTATCTCCTGCATTGCCAGGTGGATTCTTTACCACTGAGTCACCTGGGAAGTCCTTATAGAGAGAAAATAGTGAGGTACAAAATTTTACCTGAAAGAATATGAGCTTCACTTACATGTTAAAGTGTACACAGAAGATGGAAAACGCAGCAAAACATCAGTAAGGTTTATCTCTGGCAGAAGAGTTTGGGATTATTTTTAATTTCTTCTTTATATATTCTGAGCTGTCCAAATTCCCTACAATGTATATGCATTACTTCTGTAATTAGAAAAATGAAAAGTTATTTTTAAAATCAAGGGGGATTTCTTGATATCATTCAATCAAATTTATTTATTACACACCTGATACAACTGAATATAGGACTAAAATGTTATAGAAGATACAAAAGTAGTATGATGCATGGGAACCCACAAGGAGCTTATTTTCAAAGTAGAGAGACAATTTTAACATGTATGAATTAATCAGAAGACATTTCAGTGCTCCATTTGGAAGTGTGGAATGTACATTTAACAAGATTTAGAATTTACTTCCTAGAAGAGATAGTGATAGACAGATAGTAGGCATTTTTGTCTTTTTTTTTTTTCCTGACTTTAGAGGGTGTGCTTCTAACATTTTGCCATTAAAAATATTTAATTTTTAGTACTTAGGGAGATATAGAGGAAACGTACTCCTATTTCTATTTTTTTGCAAAGTTCTATCATAAATAGATGCTTAATGTTATCAAATACTTTTTCTGCATCAATTGAAAATTTTTCTCCTTTAATTCTTTAATGTGGCTAAATGTATTAACAGATTTTCTAACATTCCACCAACCTTTTACTCCTAGGACAATCCCAACTTGTCATACTATTTTAATAAACTGCTTGATTTGATTTGTTAATGTTATTTATG
The DNA here is from genome assembly GCA_006410875.1 of Neotragus pygmaeus. Classification (NCBI taxonomy): domain Eukaryota; kingdom Metazoa; phylum Chordata; class Mammalia; order Artiodactyla; family Bovidae; genus Neotragus; species Neotragus pygmaeus. Next base: position 7,796 of record SJYV01017005.1, on the reverse strand, counting down.
ATTTAACATTCACATGTAGGAAGTGAGACTGGCTTAAAATTCTCCAATCTGTCACTGGCCTTGTCTGGGTGTGTTATCAATTATACCAAGATTATACCAGCCTTAGAGTAATTCCCTCATTTCACATCCTCTGGGATACACAATTGGAACTGTTACTTGAAAGTTACATAGAACTTTTCAGTAAATCTATTTAGTTCACATGTGTTTTTTTGTTTGGCCTTTCTTTTGTTGTTGTTTGTGGGCAGATTTTAAACTTTAGACTACCTACATTTTTTGTGGTACTCAAATCTTGAATTTATTTCCACTATCTTAATTTGTCCTAACCACCCTACTTTTTTCTAATATCTTTTTTAAAAAATTTATCTATTGAACTGATAGAACTTTGTTACCTTTCCCCTCTACTGATTTGGAAATGCACATTTTTTTTTCTATTCTCTTTTTTTTTTAACTTACATACTTAACTAGACTAGTGTTAAATTAATATTTCTATTATCCTGCAGACACTTTCAAAATCATTGGATTGTTCTAATCCAGTCACCCCTCGTGTCATACATATTCTTTTCATTCAGCATCTTCTATCTCCTAATTGCTGTTTTATTATTGTTGGATAGAGTCCATGCTGTTTTAGATTTAACCAATTGTTTATTAATGTCTTTGCTTTCCATCTTTCTTCCATTTCACTCTTGCATTCTCAAGTAGATCCTTTAGAAGTTCTTTCAGCAAGTACATTTCACTGGTAAACTTACCTGAATTCCTTTACTTTATTCTCTTAAATTACTGTTTAACTTGGTAAAGAATTAAACTCTTTGAAAACACTGTTTTTCTATTTCCTGGCTTCTGTATTTCTTTGAAAAGACTTTTATAAATGTAATTATCATTCTTTTTTAATTTTTATTATTATTTTTTTTACTTTATTTTACTTTACAATACTCTATTGGCTTTGCCATACATCGACATGAATCCACCACAGGTGTACACGAGCTCCCAATCCTGAATCCCCCTCCCACCTCCCACCCCACAACGTCTCTCTGGATCATCCCCGTGCACCAGCCCCAAGCATCCTGCATNTTTTCTTGAAGAGATCTCTAGTCTTTCCCATTCTATTGTTTTTCTCTATTTCTTTGCATTGATCGCTGAGGAAGGCTTTCTTATCTCTCCTTGCTATGTTTTGGAACTCTATACACCACAACCATTGAGCCTGGGTTTCAGAGCCCAGGAGCTGTAACTACTGAAGCCCACACACCCTAGAATCCATGCTTCACAACAAGAGAAGTCACTGCAAAGAGAAGCCTGTGCACCGCGCCTAGAGAGGAGCTCCTGTTCGCCACAACTAGAGAAAGCCAGATCCACAGTAAAGACCCAGCACAGCCCCAAACAGGGAAAATTATTTTTTAAAATGTTGAAAGATAAATAAAGCCAATCAGAGGAAAGCATAGAAAGCCCTGGAGATAGACCAAGTCTGCACTGGATCAAAACTTGCCTGAAGGCAGCATAAACTGTGCTCCCTGAACACATCCACGTNCCAAACAGGGAAAATTATTTTTTAAAATGTTGAAAGATAAATAAAGCCAATCAGAGGAAAGCATAGAAAGCCCTGGAGATAGACCAAGTCTGCACTGGATCAAAACTTGCCTGAAGGCAGCATAAACTGTGCTCCCTGAACACATCCACGTGCCTGTTTGTGTAACGTTTGTCTCTCCTGTCAGACTAGGAATTTCCTAATGTCGGGGACTCTGATTATTGTGTTAACTCCAGCGTCTATCACTAGGTCTTACCAGATATGTGTTGACTGATTTAATCAATCAATAACTTAATAAAGGAACAGCTTAAGGCCGTCCTGAAGATGAATTCACTCAATCGTGTCCAACTCTTTGTGGCCCCACGAACTCCAGCACACCAGGTTCCTCTGTCCATGGGATTTCCCAGGCAAGAATATTGGAGTGGGTTGCCATTTCCTTCTCCAGGGGATCTTCCCAACCCAGGGATCGAACCCAGGTCTCTAGCATTGCAGGCAGAAGCTTTACTGTCTGAGACACCAGGGAATCCTAAGGCTGTCCTAGATAATCTAAATGAAAGCCATCCATACCCCAGTCACTTCCCTTATCAGACTGTCCCAGTAGGTCCCCATCCTAATTGCCCCAGGGCCAGGCTTAAAACTCACCATTTAAAAAAAGAAGGACAGGGCATCTGGTCCCATCACTTCATGGCAAACAGATGAGGAAACAAAGGAAACAGTGTCAGACTTTATTTTTAGGGGCTCCAAAATCACTGCAGATGGTGACTGCAGCCATGAAATTAAAAGACGCTGACTCCTAGGAAGAAAAGTGTGAGAAATCTAGACAGCATATTAAAAGGCAGAGACATTACTTTGCCAACAAAAGTCTGCCTAGTCAAAGCTACAGTTTTTCCAGTGGTCATGCATGGATTGAACCATAAAAAAGACCGAGCACCAAGGAACTGATGCCTTTGAACTCTGGTGTTGAGGAAGACTCTTGAGAGCTCTTTGGACTTCAGGGAGATCAAACCAGTCAATCCCAAAGGAAATCAGTCCTGAATATTCATTAGAAGGACTGATATTGAAGCTCCAATACTTTGGCCACCTGATGCGAAGAGCTGACTCATTTGAAAAGACCCTGATGCTGGGAAAGATTGAAGGCAGGAGGAGAAGGGGACGGCAGAGGATGAGATGGTTGGATGGCATCACTGACTCGATGGACATGAGTTTGAGTAAACTCTGGAAGTTGGTGATGGACAAGGAAGCCTAGCGTGCTGCAGTCCATGGGGTCGCAAAGAGTTGGACATGACTGAGCAACTGTTCAGGCACCAGACAGCTAGGGACAGCCTCTATGCCCCAGAGGTCTCCCAAAGTATTAGCCAACCACAGGGAGCTCACAGAACCTAGCTAACCCCACCCCACTTGCCATATTTAAGCTACCCCCAGAGCTTCAGATTGTTGTTACACTAATTGGAATGCAACTTCCTATGTGGCCTTGCCTGACACCACTCCTTTGGAGCCAGAAAAAAAAAAANGACAAGAAAGACTTCTTTAATGAACAAGCCAAAAAAAAAAAAAAAAAAAGAGGAAAACAACAGAAAGGGTAAGACTATAGATCTCTTCAAGAAAATTGGAAATATCAAAGGAACATTTCATCCAAAGATGGGCACAATAAAGGACAGAACTGGTAAAGACCTAATAGAAGCAGAAGAGATCAAGAAGAGGTGGAAATAATACACAGAAAAACTGTACAACAAAGATATTAATGACCCAGATAACCACGATGGTGTTGTCTCTCACTCAGAGCCAGACATTTTGGAGTGTGAAGTGTGGGCCTTAGGAAGCACTGTTGCCGATAAAGCTAGTGGAGGTGGTGGAATTTCAGCACAGCTATTTTAAATCCTAAAAGATGAATTGATAAAAGTGTTACACTCAATATGTCAGGAAATTTGGAAGACCCAGCAGTGGCCACAGGACTGGAAAAGGTCAATGCTCATCCCAATTCCCAACAAGAGCAGTACTAAAGAATGTTCAAACCACCAGACAATTGCACTCATCTCCTGTGCTAGTAAGGTTATGCTAAAAATCCTCCAAGCTAGGCTTCAGCATTATGGGAACAGAGAACTTCCACATGTTTCAGTGGGTTTAGAAAAGGTTGAAGAACCAGAGATCAAATTGCCAACATTCGCTGTATCCCAGAGAAAGCAAGGGAATTCCAGAAAAACATCTACCTCTGTTTCATTGACTATGCTAAAGCCTTTGACTGTNACTTCACTCTGTATAATAGGCTCCAGTTTCATCCATCTCATTAGAACTGATTCAAATTTATTCTTTTTAATGGCAGAGTAATACTCCATTGTGTATATATGCCACAGCTTGCTTATCCATTCATCTGCTGATGGACATCTAGGTTGTTTCCATGTCCTGGCTATTATAAACAGTGCTGCAATGAGCATCGGGGTACATATGTCTCTTTCAATTCTGATTTCCTCAGAGTGTATGCCCAGCAGTGGGATTGCTGGGTCATAAGGCAGTCTATTTGCAATTTTTTAAGGAATCTTCACACTGTTTTCATTAGTGGCTGTACTAGTTTGCATTCCCACCAACAGTGCAAGAGAGTTCCCTTTTCTCCACATCCTCTCCAGCATTTATTGCTTGCAGACTTTTGGATCGCAGCCATTCTGACTGGTGTGAACTGGTACCTCATTGTGGTCTTGATTTGCATTTCTCTGATGATGAGTGATGTTGAGCATCTTTTCATGTGTTTGTTAGCCATCCGTATGTCTTCTTTGGAGAGATGCCTATTTAGTTCTTTGGCCCATTTTTTGATTGGGTCGTTTATTTTTCTAGAGTTGAGCTGCATAAGTTGCTTGTATATTTTTGAGATTAGTTGTTTGTCAGTTGCTTCATTTGCTATTGTTTTCTCCCATTCAGAAGGCTGTCTTTTCACCTTATTCTCTTGTTGGTTTTGAGGTCTCTCCTTTGTTTTTTGTTTTCAAGCTTCACTATGATGTATTTAGTTTGAAATTTATAATCTTGCTTGTGACTTTTCTGGGCTTCCTAAATCTGAAGGTTCATATTTTTCATAAATTCTGGAAAATCATCACACATTTTCCCTTTGAATACTATGTCTCCCAAATTTGCTCTATTTTCCCTTCAGGAACACACAATAGATATATATTTGATCCTCTTATTCTAGACTCCATGTCTTTTTAACTGTTTATTTCCCATTTCATATCTGTGCTTCTTTCTGAGAAATTTCCTGTTTATGAGTCTCTGGCTGTGTCCAATATGGTCTTTAATGTGTCCACTGAGTTGTAAATTTCAGTGATGGTGCTTTTCATGTCCAGAATTTGTGTATGGTTCTGATTAAAACCTTCCTGTTCCTTTTTCAGAATATATTTCTCAGAGTTTTTATTTCTTACTTCATGTCTTTAATCATTATACACATGCTTCCTTACAAATGCTTTCTAATATTCAGTTATCCTAAATTCTTAGAAATCTACTGCTGCTTTGTATGTGAGTGTGCATGTGTGTCTGGACTCTTATTTGGTAGGTTATTTCCTTACATGTTCTAAAATTTTGGATTGTGAACTTATGTGTAGCCACCTTATCTGTATACACCTATGCAGGTTTGGGTGGGGGTGTATCTTTCCAGAAAACTTTTATTTCATACTCTTTTCCACTGTAATTTATTACAGGATACTGAATATAGTTGCCTATGATATACAATGTTGTTTATACATTCTGTATACAATAGTTTGGGCCTTTCCTAGTGGCTTAGGTGGTAAAGAATCTGCCTGGAATACGGGAGACCCGGGTTCAATCCCCGTGTTGGGAAGATCCTCTGGAGAAGGAAATGGCAACGCTCTCCAGCATTCTTGCTGGAGAATGCTATGGACAGAGGAGCCTGGCAGGCTACAGTTCACGGGGTTGCAAAGAGTCAGACATGACTGAGTGCAACTTACACATATAATAGTTTGCATCTGCTAGTCCCAAACTCCCAGTCCAAGCCTCCCCCAATGCCTTGGCAACCACAAGTCTGTTCTCTATGTCTGTGAGCCTGTTCCTGTTTCATAAATAAGTGCATTTGTGTCATATTTTAGATTCCACATATCAAGTGATATGGTATTTATCTATCTCTTTCTGACTTACTTCATTTAGTACAATAATCTTCAGGTCCATCCATGTAGCTGCAAATGCCATTTCATTCTTTTCTATGCCTGAGTAATATTCCATTGTGTATATGTACCACATCTTCTTTATCCGTTCATCTGTTGACAGGCATTTAGGTTGTTTCCATGTCTTGGCTACTGTAAATACTGCTTCTATAAACATACGGATGCATAGTATCTTTTCAAATTATACTTTTGTCTGGAGATATGCCCAGGAGTGGGATTGCTGTCTTATGGCAACTTTATATTGAGTTTTTTGAGCAATCTCTGTATTGTTCTCCATAGTGGCGGTACCAATGTACATTCCCACCAACAATGTAGGAGGCTTCCCTTTTCTCTACACCATCTCCAGCATTTCTTATTTGTAGACTTTTTAATGATGGCCTTTCTGACTGATGTAAGGTAGTTGCTCATTGTCATTTTGATTTTCATTTTTCTAGAGAACTTCTGTATCTGCTTCTGCTATTTACAGAAGTATCCTTCCTCCAGTATCATTTTTATGTTAATTTCTTGGTGTTGGAGTTCCATGATTATGTAGGCAAGGTAAATTTGAAACCCAAACATTGCCCCAAATTCCCAGGGAATTTTTTTTTTTTTTCTAGTTCAGAGCCTAGACAAAGATGGTGTTGCTCTGTTGTTTCTCAAGGCTGGTGAATGAGTTTTTTACTAATCTGCCTTTTTATTGAGGCTGTATCTCTTCAGGGCTTCCTTCCCTGGTGGTTCAGATAGTAAAGAATCTGCCTGCAATGCAGGAGATTCTGGGTCCAATCCCTTGGTCGGAAAGATCTCCTGGAGAATGGGATCTTCAAGGGTGAGAGCCTTAGTGTAGGTATCTCACTTCTGATTCCCTGCCCCACACAAAACCAAGGTCTGACATATCTAATACCAGTGTTAAATGGTAAAATGCAAGCACTTAGGTTCAAAATTCCCTCAAAAAAAAAAAAAAAAACTATAGCTTCAGCTCATCCAAAATCTGCTTTTGTTTTAGTTCCTGTTTAGTTTGTGGTCTTTGAAGATTCCCCATCTCTCTTACAAATTCATTTATATAATTAAAAGGATATTTGTTTAATTTAATCCACCATATCCAGGTATTTTGTAGTGGAAAGGCCTTTGATTTTTCCAAATGGTGTTTTTTCTATTCTGAATGCAGTAAATGAAAGTTCTAAGTAAGAGCTAGAATATACTAAAGGAAAAAATAGGATATTATGAATAATAATATAATTATGAAAAGATTAAAGGACATCAATTTGATTGTCATGCATGTTAAGTCACTTCAGTCAAGTCCGACTCTTTGCAACCCCATGGACTATAGCCCACCAGGCTCCTCTGTCCATGGGATTCTCCAAGCAAGAATACTGGAGTGGGTTGCCATTTCCTCCTCCAGGGGATCTTCCCAATCCAAGGATGGAACCTGCGTCTCTTATGTCTCCTGCATTGGCGGTGGGTTCTTTGGGAGTGGTAGATACAGTAAATCAATGGTTTATGAAGACTTTTATGCTAAGTCTTATGCATCTACATTTTAACAGATTTGTGCTTTTTTTGTTTTTCCTTTAAGGAAATTCCATTCTTCCTCTGAGGAACAACCTGCTAAGGCTTCCCCAGATTCCCGGCTCTCCCAGATAATGGAGCAGCATCAGCAAGCCCTGCTGCAGCTGACAGAGGTGCAGCCCCACGAAGGGGCCTCACCCGGCCTCACCCTTCCACCCATACTGTCAAGGGTGGAGAGTGAATCCCAACTCAGTTCAGAGAAAAGCCAAAGAAACCAAGTGAAAATCAGCCGCAGCAATTCTGAAAGCTATCTGTTTCAACTGGAAAAGGGGAAAAAGCATAGGAAAAGAAGCAGCATTAAGGTAATAACAGCATCTTACTTAACCTTCCATTTTGATAATATGCATGTCCTTGATTTTCATTCCCCTTATCATAGGCCTGGAATAGGGATGCTCCTCTTCCTCCTCTTTCTCTTCTTCCTGCCCCCGTCCCCTAAGAACTCTTCCTTGACTCATCTCAACCTCAGCTCCTGCAGTAAAACACCCAGGACAGCCAATGACTGCACTTTTCTTCTGAAATGTTTGCTTTACTGAGTTCTGTGTTTACTATAACTCGATACTATACTATAAGATTCACCA